>VXAU01004925.1:0-23327 GCA_013399695.1 Formicarius rufipectus
AGTAAGATAGCGGGATTTGGGGTGGGCGGGGAAATGGGCGTGATCAGACCAGCGGGTTGAGAGGTGACAGCTCCATTAGCACCCCTCCCCGCTTGATGGACAGGGGACTCGACCAGTAGGAGGGCGGAATTGGAGAGGTGGGCGGGGAAATGGGCGTGGCCCGCGCGGCGGGGCGGGAGGGCTCTGCCCGCTCCCTGCTCCCACATTCACTCGCTCGCACCCCCTCCGTGAGGCGCTGAGGCGGCTCCTCCGTGCCCGCCGCACTGCGCGGCTCTGTTTCCCTCGCTCCTGTTACACCCTCCCCACAGAGGTGCTCCTCGAAGCGTACCCCCGCCCATCGGCTTTTTGGGCCTCGTTGTTCGCCCATCCCGCTGCCCTGCGCGGTTCTCCCCCCGGTCCTGCGTGTCCCACACCGCCCCTCAGGGTGCTCCTCGCCGTGCACGGCCAACTTGTTCGCCCATCCCGCCCCTTTGCCCTCAGCCCCCGCGGGTCTCGCTCGGGTGTGAATCCCCCACACGGAGGAGTAGGGCAAGCAGGTCGGCAGGGCCGGGCAGGGCTTGCCTTCTCCCCCCGCAGCCTCTCCCCTTCCTGCGCATTTTCCCCTTGTTTCTCCCCCCGTCTCTTTTCCCCCCTCGCTGCCCTTCCTTTTCCCTCAGTGCTCCCCGCTTTCTCCTCCCTTACCCCCCATTTCTCCTCAGTTTCTCTCATTTTCTCCTCTCTTCCCCCGTTTCCTCTCACTCCTCTCCCCCTTGTCCTCCCTCATTTCCCCTTTGCTCTCCCTCCTTTCATCTGCCTTCAGTCTCCCTCATGTTCTTTCCTTTTCCCCTCATTTTCTCCCCTTCCCCCCTCATTTTCCCTCATTTTCCCCTCGGACTCACTCTTTTCTCCTCTCAGTCTCCCACCTTTTCTCTCAGTTTCCCTTTCCCCCTTTGTTTCCCTCATTTTCTTTCTGGTTTTCTCCTTTTCCCTTTGCTCTCCCTCATTTCCCATTTTTCCTTCACTCTCCCACCTTTTCTCTCATTTTCCCCCTCAGCCACTTTTCTGTTTCTCTCCTTTCCCTCCAGTGTCCCTCTTTTCCCTCAGTCTCCCTCTTTTCCACCTCATTTCCTCTCCTTTCCCCCATCTCCCACGTTTCCTGTTTCCATTTTCCAGTCTCCCTCATTTCCCTCAGCTTCTCTCATTTTCCCCTCATTTCCCCTCAGTCTCCCTCATTTTCTTTCTGTTTCTCTCCTTTCCCCCTATATCTCCCACATTTTCTCCCCTGTCTCCCTCATTCCCCCCTCATGTTCTCTCCTTTTCTCCCTCAGTCTCATTTCCTCTCGGCTTCCATTTTCCCAATTGGTTTCCCTCTTTCTCCCCTCGGTTTCCCTCCTTTTTTCCTCTCAGTCTCCCACATTTCCCCCCCTCAAGCTCCGACATTTCCCACTCATTCTCCCTCATTTTCCCCGTCAGTCTCACTCATTTCTTCCCTCAGTTTCCCTCCTTTTTTTCCTCTCATTCCACTCATTTCCCTCCCATATATTCACCCTCATTCCCCTCATTTTCCCTCTCAAACTCCCACATTTGCCCCTCATTCCCCTCATTTTCCCCCACATTTCCTCCTCATTTTTCCCCTCATTCCCCCCCTTTTGCCCCTCATTCACACCATTTTTCCATCTCAAACTCCCATATTTCCCCCTCATTCCCCTCGTTTCCCCTCCATATTTTCCCCCTCATTCCCCTGATTTTTCTCCACATTTGCCCCTCATTCCCCTCATTTTTCCACCTCAAACTCCCATATTTCCCCCTCATTCCCCTCGTTTCCCCTCCATATTTTCCCCCTCATTCCCCTGATTTTTCTCCACATTTGCCCCTCATTCCCCCCAATATTTCCTCCCTCATTCCCTCCTTCTTGGCTCCCACTTCCCCTTCATTTCCCTCCTTTCTCCCCTTTGTCTCTCCTTTCTCCCCTCATCCCCCCTCAGTTCCCTTCCCCTTCTCCCCCCTTTTTCTCCCACCCGGAGGGGGACTTTTACCTTTCCTTAGATCTTAAGTGACACCTTATTTAATTGCACCAACCCTTTGTGGGCACAGGACTATCTTTACAGCTGCATTTGGTGACTGTTTCCGAGGTAAATTCTCTCCGAATTTCTTGTCCTTCCCTCTGGTTCGGAACAGGCTGTTGATGTGCGGGAGGCAGAGCAGCCCTGGGAGCCAATAACTCTGTGTCGCTGCCTGAGCGCCACAGGCGAGGATTAATGGGCTCCAAATCGTTCTAAAGAGCCACTTTACCTCATCAACCTGATAGAGGATATTAGGGAAGCAAAATGCTTAATCGCTTCAGTTAACAACAACAACAACAAAGAGCCTGATTTGGGTTCCTTTAAGTGCTCCTGTTTTCATTTTCCGAGTTTCTGTCTGATGCAGTCCCAAGAGACATCTCCTTGGACAGTCCCTTTTCTTCTCCATTGAGAGAGGGCCTCTTTCTCTGGGAGTTCTCATTGATATCTTTAATTGTGGACATAATTCCCATGCATGTGACTCTTGGGTCTAAATCTTTTATTTTCTACCTCCCAGTCCTGACTATTCACTCACAGCCTCATCACAGCCCGTGGTGGTTACATGTTCCCAGGGACTGAATATTTTCTGGAAATACCTGTGTCTTTCCCAACTTTAACACTGCTCTTGCTCTGTTGAATTTCCTCCCTGTGCAACAGACACACCAGACCCTGAGCTTTATTCTGAAAAATTGCCTGTTACTTCCTCTGAAACATCATTAAAATTAGCTTTCTGTTTTAATTTCCATCAATGACAATTTTCCCATGCCTTTTTTTTTTGCCCAGCCTTGTGTTAGTGGTTGGTTTTGTGCTCTCCCAGTACAGGACCCATCTGCCTTCCCACTTCAGCACGCAAGTCTTTACTTCTGCTTTGGACAGGGGTTACTCCTCCAGCTTTCAGCTATTCCATGGCCTGGGGAGGGATCCAAGCAAGAATTTGGATGTTTCCAAGATGGGAAACTCAGAGCCAGGTGCCTCAGCTTCACACACTGGCAGCCCAATTCGTGGGCATTAAACCTGCAGTGAAGAAGTTGGGCTGCCCCGTTCAGGGTAAGCACCTCGTTGAATTGTCCACTCCAAGCACCCCAGGGCTCTCTGCTGGGAGAGGCAGTTTGGAGCTGGACTTCGCTGATCCCTGTGGGTCCCTCCCAACTCAGGATATTCTCTGGAGTAGCATCAATGGATTCATTTCAAATGTGCTGGGATGGCTCTTTACGCTCAACTGCGAAAACACTCAAGGAGACAAATTCCTAGAAGCAGCATTTGCTCCATTGGCTGTTCCCAGTTTGAACAGCTTCCAGCACAGGGACTGATCAAACTTACCCCAATTTTCTTTTCAATGCTCCCCTCAAAAAGAAAAATCACAGCCCAGGGTAGAAAATTTGCCAGGCTTGAGGGGAGTGTGTTGGGAGTTTCGGGTGCTGGGGATGTTGGAGCCAACAGCCATCCAGGCTTCTCCAAACTTCTCATTTTGCAGGGAGATCTCAAGCTAACGAGCTGTCAGCTGAGTGCCTTCGCACCCGAGGCAGCCGTGGGCTGAGCTCCTGCGTCTTTATACCTATTCCAGCAACTTCTGGGCTTTGCAATGAACGTCTGCAAATCCAATTAGCGTCTTTCTTTGTGGCACTGGATGCTGGCAGAGATCCGCTGTGCTGCTGCCATCTACAGTAGGGCCAGTGCCAATGGATAAGAAACAGCTCTTATTTGAATATGCAAATATGCAAATGAACCACGACAGCGCTCCTTAATTTTTGTTTGGCTTTTTTCTATTTTATTTTATTTTTCTTTCCAGAGTCTTGCCTCAAAGATCCTTGTCTTGGAGTGAAAGGTGTGTGTTTAATCTGGCTTGGCCCATGGTAAGAGGACTATGCCAAGGGCTCGTTCTGTCCCGTGGGATCTGGGGAGGGTGGAAAATAAAGTGGAAAACCGACTTTGCACTGCACTTATCCCTGTCTTGGCCAGGGATGGGAAAGGTTTCTGGGGTGTTTTCCCAGGTTCCAGTCCTGGGAAGGACAACGTATCCTTTCTCTCTCCTGCCTGTACATCCCATGGATGCTTTACAGGCCAAACACAGCTGTCCTTGGGGAGTGTGAGTGAAGGAGGCAGCAACTGGGGTGTTGAGAAGAGTCCCAGTGCTCCAGTGGGAACTGCCATGTCATGTGCCACTTGGGACAGACAATTCTCATGCAACCCAAGGTGCCTGAATTGTTCATTTTGTCAGCAAAAGTTCTTTCCTGTAAGCTTAGCATCCCTCACTGCAATGGTGGATCTGTATCAGCTGTACATCCACCACAAGTCCCTGTCATGGTTTTATATGTCTGTATGTTTGTGGCTTGCCCTTCCTGTCCCTGGAGAAACAGTTTATTTCACTGTTTTCCACCATTCATTATTATTTTCTCATTACTAATTTAGTTGCATCTTCCCTGTTTTCACTCTTGAACTGAAGACCACAATTTCTGTGGTCATTCTGGGCTCTGAGTGGCCTGGACACCAGCCAGGCAGTGAGCAAGGCTGCTTCCAGCACTGAAAGAATCAGTGCAGAAAAGTGATCATCTTGTAATAGTTCTAAGGGTTTAAAGATTAAGACACAAACCTCACATTTGAGCAGGATTTCTCTGAGGAAATATGCTTTTCCACTTTGTGCCCATGTGTGACATGCCTGAATGGAAAGACCCCCAAGTTCTCCTGGATGTCAGTCCCTTCACTGCCTCCTCTTACAGCTGCAAAATGGTTATAGAGGTCTTTTACTTCTGCAAAGCACATCCCAGGAGCTCCCAAGATGAACAAACCTGCAGTCAGATCAAAGAACTGATGGTATCTAGGTAAGAAGGGGCAGATACCTTTCTCCTGGTGTCTACCATGGCTTTGCCAACAACAGTGTCATGTCTTTAGGAGCAGCCTCAGGAAACACTCTGAACCTGAAGTCAGGAGAGGACTCTGTTTCTCTGGTGGGCCTGGGGTGCTGCTCTGGTCAGGGTCTGGCACAGGCTGTCCACAGGGCTCATCTGTGCTGGCTACCAGGGGGACACCTGGGAGGGCCAGAGGGAAGTTGGGTGAGGAGTGGGCTCTGCAGCAAGGCTAGTGCTGCTGTCTGTGGGCTCCTGGTTTGCTCATCAGCACTGGGATCCCTGCAGGGAATTGTGCTTGTTCCAATCAGCTGCTGATCCCAGCAGTGTTTATTCTTCCAAAGAGGATTTTGCTTTGCCTGTTCTCTGCCTTCCCTTTCCCCAGTTCACACTCCACACTCCAGTGTTCACAGAACATATTTAACACCGGGCTGGTGTAGAGCAAGTCCAGATTGTTAATAACTAAAAACTCAGATTGCCAAAAAGATAAACCTAACAACTACCATCTGCATCTGGGAAAAATTACAGACAGCTTGGAAATTCTTCAGTTCCCTTATTAATGAAGGACTTCATAAAAAAAATCAACCCACACTGCAATACAGTTTAGCTTAACTAAGTTCTTTTGTGCCCGAGGAAAATCTAAATTATAGTGTGCTATAGCTACTGAAAAATGCAAAAAGGATTTAAATATACAATAACCCTCCAAACCAGAAGGAAGAGGGAAAATTTTCTTGGTAAGTGGAAACACAATGAGAATTTATTTTATTCTTTCTGGGTATTTAGTGCTGGTGAAAAGAGCCAGATGAATAGTCACAAATACATCATGTCCCTTGCAGATGCAACATGGGCAGCACAAGCATCCTCAAACTGCCCCGCCAACGTGATTCAGTTCTGAATGAGCAGGACCAGCTTTCTGGGGGTGAAAGGAGCCTGTCTCTATTCAGCCCCTGACCCCTCTGCTCAGGGCTGTTAATGAAGGGGCCTCATTAACACCGAAGGTGAGGTTGGCATTATAATGTGCCGCTGAACTGACATCCATCAATCCATGTCATTGGCCATTGAGCCACCAGCACCTTCCCTTTGTGCTCTGCAGGCAGAGGTCAGCTTTGGCCAAGTGATGTCACAGGTCTGTGAGGTGCCAGAGCTGTCCAGACCTGCCACCAGGAGTGTTTCCCCAGCTGGATTTGTCCCACGCTCCACACAAACTGCTGGCACAAGTGCAGCTGGAGAAGACGGGCCAGGCACCTCACGTGGCCATTGGAGCAAACACAATCCCGGGACAATGGGGAGGGAGGGAGGGAGATTCACTGCCCAGATTGGGGTCTGCTTTGCAAAGGGGCTTTGGTTGCTGCCAAAGCCTTTGAAGGGTGCTCATCTGCATGCTGAGAGAGAGAGGCCACCTTCTGACTGGGGACTGTCACCCTAGGCAGGGAGACAGGAGAGGTTTAACTATGAGATTAGGGAAAACTTCTTCACAGAAAGGGTTTTCAAGTACTGGCACAGGCTGCCCAGGCCAGTGGTGGAGTCACCATCCCATGAAGTGTTCCAAAAATATGTGGATACGGCCCTTGAGGACATGGCTTGAGGGGCAAACATTGTGCTGGGTTAATGGTTGGACTCTATCTTAGAGGTCTTTTCCAACCTGAGCAATTCTGTGACTGCACAAAATTAATGTGAATTTCTGATTTTTGTGCATTCCCATGAGAGGTTGCACTAAATTGTTTCTCTGGAATGGTATGAAATGAGTTTCCACCTGTCTGCACAGCAACCGTGGGTGGGATTGCCAAATATGTAAATTTATGCAAATCATCACACTCTACCTATCTCAGGTATGATACCAGCTCAGATAGTGCCCCACACTGCAGGATGGGCTGTGCCTAAGTGACTCAGAGAATTTGGCTGGTCCTGCCAGGCTGAAATTCATCCCACTGAAACTTAATCTTTATCACTGACACTGTTACTTGTGAGACAATAATGCACCTGATTGCAGCAGTAATTTTTTAGCAGTGTGGTGCACCTCAAACCCCCTGAGCTTGACTTTTGTTGCACAAAGGCACAGCCAGTGCAGTTTCAAGGGACTCAGGTTAGAATATTAAGTGGCAAACACCATTTGGATCAACACAGGGAGGATTGAGAGTTGTCACTGTGGAAGCAGAGCCGTAACAAATTCTTTCCCTTTGTTACTCAGCCATCAAAATTAGACAGGTAATACCCTCTCATGAGTGAATCCACTACACATCCGCACTTATAAACCACCAATATTTGAGCTAGATAAAGAATACAATCGATTTGGACACGTTTCATGCAATTTTGGAAAGGCACTTTGCAGCTGCACGACACTTGACTGCAGTGCCTGGGCATTTTTACAGGCCAGGAAATCTCTTTGAAATAGATGTGAGAAATGTGTCACCAAACATCTGACATGGGAGGAAAACATACCCCTGCCCTGTCTGGGCAGTGTGTGGGGTCACTGCTGAACAGCTTGGAAACAGCAACCATTTGCATATGGATATGGAGTTATTTATTTGGTGATGCCATCCCAGGGGAAGAGGAGCAAGTCCCAGGTCTGTGTAGGTCACTGGCAGCGTCGGGAATGTTGGGCTCGTGAGGAATAAAGTTATGAGAGCAAATACAGACAGCTGAAGTGTTTGTGCCTGGAAGTTTTCATCTGTTCCTCATGACACAACAATTCATAAAGTTTTATGGAAGGTAAGGGGTAGAAAGAAGAAAATAGAATGTTTTTGTTCACCTTTTACTCTTTAGTATTTGAGCTATTAAGAGTCACAGAATGGCAGACTCTCCTGAGCTGGAAAGGACCCACAAGGATCATCAGTCCAGCTCTTGGCCCTGCTCAGGACACCCCAACAATCCCACCCTGAGAGCTATTGGGTTGAAAGTGACCTTAAAGATCATCGAGTTCCAAATCTAATGGAATGAATTTATATGTGTGTCTGACTGTAAGGATGGTAAACATTATTCAGTGTTACATGAGTGAATCTTGAGTAGACCTGATAGGATGATTCATGATGAACAACACATTCAACTGGTTGCCATTTTTCAACAGATTTGGTTTTGATTTCACTCATTAGTGCTCTGATGGATGTTAATTCTTGGCAATATTAGGATAGTAAACAGCAAAATCTCACATATATTAATTTTTGCATTTTCCCATGACAGTTCTTCATTGATTAATTTTTAAATTGGTCCCAGAAAGCACTTAGAGAAATCTTACAGTTTGCACTTTATTGGCATTACATGGCACCATTTCTGGCTCCAGCCCAGCAAAATATATTCTGAAATGTAAGTAAGTACCATTGATATCAATGGAATTATTCATATTCTTAAAATTAAACATATGTTTAAACATTTCAGTGAACTGAGACAGCTGGTCTCTTGTGGAAGGCCTATCTAAATAAATGCAGCATCGACTGCAGATTGTGAAATTTATAACCCAATGCACAAACTTAATGTTGCTTTTGGTGAATATTTCAGCATTTGAGGTAAATCTGTGCCTTTTGTTAAATGTTTGTGACAGTGCAGCTTAGTGTGCCATTCCAGGACAATCCAGTTTTACGTTCAAACACGTTTGTGAAGAACCATGTGCTTTAGTGAGTTCCTGAATTGGGACCTGAGTGACTCAATGTCCATGGAAAGTGAATAAAACAAAAGTGGAGAGCAGTCCTAATTGAAACCACATTCTGAGCTGCAGTGGGAAGGCACAGAAAAATTAATCCTTCCATTCTGGGCATTTTGATAGCAGCCATTAGGAGAGAATTGAAGTTATTCAAACCACTTTGCCAGACAGAAGGGAACTGCTTGTTTTTCTTCTGCAAGCAGCAGTGAGAATGTCTTCTGAAGTGGAACAAAATCATGGGGGTTTATAGAAACAGCTGAAGAGATTATTTGATCTGTTGATTAAAACCGCATTTTTTTGTCAACTGGTTTATTTGCCCAAGTAATGGTTGTGTTTCTCCTTTCCCACATGTCTCTGATCCCTGATCAGACCCAGCCCTGCTGTGTGTGCAGCCACTGTGTGAGCTCAGGCAGGGGGACATAGGCAGGGACCACACCATCCTTCCTGCTGCAAAACCAGGGACAGAGGGTTCCCTGAAATCTGACTTCCAGCTAATCAGGACCTGATACCATTCATCTGTCCAGAACAGCTATCAGTATCTGGGAAATCCTGATATTTATGGCCCTATGGTTAATTTTGCCTCCCATGAAACAGGGATGGCAAGGATGTAGGTAAAACAGTGAGGGGGGAAACCAGGAATGTCTTTCCTAGCAATCGTGAGGTGGGTGTGACAGAACTGCCAGCCCTCGAGTTGGAAATCCTGTGTCAAACCTCAGAAGTAACACTTAGAGTTGAAAGGACAAGACTTTTAGAGGCAATAATTCTTGGAGCTTATCTCTTTCCTTCCTGGGCTTTCTTAGCCCTTTGTGTTCATGGTTTCAAACTTTTGACTGCAGATGTGGGAGATTAAAACTAAAATCAAAGTCAAAGCTGAATCAGTGTGGGTTTACCATGACACCAGCAGAAGGTTCTTTAAATCAATCCTGAAGATTGCCAGGCTGGCACTAAAATTCCAGGACTAAGTGTTTCAAAACTACCATCTCCTTTCTCTCTGACACACTTAACAAAAAACCAGCTTTTGCAAAAGGCATAAGCGACACTCCAGTGAAGCAATCTCTTTTCCTGGCATTGTTAAGAACAGGGACTGAGCTATTATTAATTACTTTTGCATTATTTATGCAGGTCCATGAATGTGCAATGTCTTTTACAGATAAATCACTGTGCCTTGAAAAGTTTCAAGTCTGGGAGCCAAATCCTGTGAATCCATAAGGGTAAGAGACAGTTTGAGGCAGCAGAACAGGTGAGTGTTGAGGCTGCAGGACTGGGGCCTTATCAATGTTGCTCTATTTGTATTGCAGTTGCACCAAATAAGACTCAATTGATGCTGTTGTTTCTCAACCTCTTTAATCTGGCATCAGCTCTCTATCCTCTTCCTCATTCCCACTCCTTCTTCAGCCTCTTTTTTGTGGTTTAGGCAGCCACATGGAGAACCAAGACAGGGAAATGACCCTGGTTGAGGCTCATCTGGCAAAAAAAAGGAAAGGTTTCATTCTGACCAGTCCCAAGTCAGATCTCCCAGTGTGTGGGGTTGCAACTCTTCCTGCCCTGCCTGTTTTCCTGTGTCAGTGAGCTGAAATCGTGTGACACCCATCAGACACCCACCCTGCCAAGGATCCTGGGGCAGAAGGTGCCCTCAGAACTCCCCATGGCATGGGGAGAGGTCCTTTCACCCTCTGAGGGCTCCCAGCTTTCCCCCTTCACCGTGCTGGGCATCCCTGCAGGATCCCTTCAGCAACCTTACTGGTTTTTAGGGGACTTTAGGTGTTTGTCAGTTCTCTGGACCTGTGGCTCCCTGAGAGGAAGGACAGAGCATCCCCAGCAGCTCATGGACCTTGTGGAGGTGCCACCCCAGCCTCAGATAACCCAATGCAGCCGTGGGGATGCCAACCCACAGCCACACACACTGGTGTGTCAGGGCTGCTCTGCTTTCTCAGGCTGCAGCCCCATTCTGAGCAGGAGGCCCTGCCTTGGGCTCTACCCTCCTTTTAAAGCTGCTTTGTGGCTTTCTTTTCTTTTCTCTCTCTCTCCCCCCTNCAGGGCTGGGGATTCAGCTTCTGGCCTCATCCAGAAATCCCTGAGGGTCTCAGATCCCCACGAGGCCTCTCAATGTCTCGATCTGCTTGAATAGGCATTTTTAACGCGGCCCCGGCTGTCATCGGGGCCGGTTTCAGTCACTCAACTGCAGCAACATTGTTCTCCGGGCAGCAGCGCCCGGGACACCTCCCTTATTTCCATACCGCGCCGGGGATTTTGCCACTGGCTCGAGCATCATCGGTGGCCGGAGGCGGCCAATTAGCCCTGAACGCCCCCAGCCCAGCCTTCATCCCCCCGCCCGTCCTCATCCTCCCCGGCCCGCGGGGCTGCTGGCGCCTCTCCATCCCCATGGGACCTGCCGGAGGTGAAGGTGACCCCCTTTTTTCCCGTGCCAGGCTCCTTGGCAACGCAGCCCTTTCTTTGCGAGCGGCCCCCGCCACCCCCTGACGGGGCGAGGGGGCTGTGAAAGCCCCGCTGCACTTTTGAACTTGCTGCAGTGGCGGCGGAGGGGCCGAGCCCAGCGGGGACCCGGTGCAATTGCCCAGAAGTTATTAGGAGGCTGCAGAAGAATGTGATGGGCTGCGGAAGGGGTGGGGGAGAGCGAGGTGGGGGAGAAGAAACGGGGAGGGTCAGCGAAAGGGAGACGGGGTGATGAGCGGGGGCACGCAGGAGAGACAAAGAGGCGAAGGGAGGAGGAGGTGGGCAGCGGGCACGGGCAGGGCGCACAAAGGCTGGAGATTCGAGTCCTCCTTGCCCTGCACCTCGTGCAGGTGTCTCAGGGGTGGCCGTGCGGGCTGAGAGGTGTTTGGTCTCGGTGCCAGGGGATGGAGAGGGCAAGAAGACTGGGCCTGGGGGTCCGGCTCGTGGCAAGGAGTCCCTTTCCCAGCATGAAATATTGCTCGGGGTTCATGAGCCAAATTTGCCATCTAGTGGCCCTGGGGACCATTGCAGAGGCACCCACGCGGCAGCCACGGCCACGGGAGGGCCACGGCTCAGGCTCTGCTCCCACCTTCTTCCTCAGAGGGAAACCCCAGGGTGATCCTGCTTTTGCTTTGCTCACAGGGTCCCAAAAGCCCATGGTCCCTGCAGTGACATCACCTTGTGTCTGTGTTGCAGGGAGCCAACCTCGGCCACCCTGACAGCCTTGGTGCCCTCCAGGGACAGTCCCTGCAGGCTGGACAAGGACCCAGCCCCTCGACATGGCTCAGCTCATCACTGGGAGCAGCAAGGTTTGGAAAGCAGGAGAGTGTCCTGTGGCTGAGTGTCCTGGGGAGCCTGCTCAGTGCCCACCACCCTCTGGGGGCAGAACCTTTCCCTGAGCTCCATCCCAGCCCCCCTGGCACAGCTCCAGCCCTTCCCTGCTCCTGTCCCTGCTCCCAGAGCAGAGCTCAGCGCTGCCCCTCCGCCTCCCCTCGGGAGGAGCTGCAGCCCCCGAGGAGTCTCCCCTCGGTGTCCTCTGCTCCAGCTGGACAAGCCAAGTGCCCTCAGCTGCTCCTTAGGCCCTTCCCCATGCCCATGTCCCTCCTTCGGACACTCTCCAACAGCTTTAGGTCCTTCTGACATTGTGGTTCCCGAGCTGCCCCAGGACTCGAGGTGAGGCTGCCCCAGCTCAGAGCAGAGCAGGACAATCCCCTCCCTTGAGCAGCTCTGCTCACCTTGGTTCCTTACCTCACCCTGGTCCCAGCCAGCCCTTCCAGCAAGCAGAGAAGTCTCCAAATTTCACATGGCCATTGGAGACTGTCAGAGCCAGGGAGGAAGGAGGACACTGGGGGTTGAGGGAAGGGGAAGAGCCTGGGGTAGGGCACCCCAGGATCTGGGCCCTCAGAGCCTCTTTTGTGGTGTCATCCAGGAGGATTTCACTTTATTAACAACTCTCCCTAGGTCAGAGACAGCTTTGGCTGCCCTGTCTGTGGGAGTGACTGGCAGATAACGGGATGTGGTGCAGTCAGGGGCAAGAAAGGGGCTCAGTGTAAGTGAGTGTCCATAGCTTTAATGCATAGCTCTCCTGAGCAATCAATAAATAGAGTTAATAATAATAATAAGAGCAGCCCCAACAAACCCAGCTGCCACCACTTTGGCTTCAGTGTTCTCTGCTGTGCCCTTGTCAGCAAGGGGTGTCTGCGCTTGACTGGTGCAGAGGACACAGAAGAAGCACCTTCTCCCTCCCCTCCTCACTGGCAATTTGCTGGAGGAGATCTCTGGCTGTCTGGACAGAGTCCTCCCACCCTGTGGGCTCCCACCCTGTTCATGGCCAGCATCACGAGGCCTCAGCTGCTCCCACACCGCCCTGGTCCGAGGAACAGGCGGCACAGCCGAGTCGTTCCCCACCTGTGCATCACACTCCCCCCGTGCCCGAGGGGTGCCAGGGGGCAGCTGGCTCTAGCACTGCTTGTGGGGTTCCTGCAGGGTAACATAGGGCACTACGACAGGCCACGAGTCGCTGGGCCAGTATTCCAGCTTGGGCTTGAACCAGGGCATCTCGTAGCAGACGTCGAAGTAGATGACCAGCGGGAAGCAGTACAGGAGGGACAAGGCTATCAGCACGTGCCTGGCAAGGGAACCAAAGAGATGGGTTGGACAGGGGTAATTTCATCCACTGGCATTGCCACCTTGAGGCTGGAGCCAAGGGGGTACAGCAGTGGCAGGCAAAGGTCCTGTGGTGCACAAGGGCTGAAGGGAGTGTGGGTCCTGTGGGGTTTGTGCCTACAGGGAAACCCCATGAGAGCTCTGCGGGCTGGGGGAATACAGAGGAGATGGGGTGACATAGGGGGCTGAAGCCTCAAACCACCCATTCCCCCTTGCCTGGCCTAGTCCAGGTGTCTGTCCCAGCCATCCCAGTGCTTTGTGAGGGTCAGTCTGAGTGTGCAGCACTCACAGCCACACTTGGGCAGGCTCTGAAACGTGTCCAAGCAAATCATTGCCTTTTTGTTTGGCTGTTAAAATAACTCCAGGAGAGTTGCACTTCACGCAGTGCCCTGGGAGTGGCTTCAGCCCTTTGAGAGCCAACTGCTCACCTGGAGGGACTTCTGGAACCATTTAACTTGCAAAACAGCGTTTGCTGGTGTGCAGGAGGAATGGGATAATAAGCAGTGGTTGGGGCTGAATCCTTGAGTTGGGGACAGGATGAGGAGCAGCATCAACAGTGACAGTAAAGCAGGAGAGGCTTGGGCAGAAAAGCTCAGCCTCTGGTCCCTGCTGCCATTTCTCTGCAGCTCTGACCCTTCAGCCCCTGAAATGTTTGGGCTGGGGTTCCTGGAGCCCTTACCAGAAGCTGTGGAAGTAGGGGAAGTTGACGGCCTGCCAGAGCCAGCAGAGCCACCGGTCGCTTATCCAGCTGCTGATGGCCAGTACCCACCACATCACCATGACCGCGGCCATCCGGTGGACACGCTTGTCATTGCACCTGGAAGACACAGCGAGGGAGAGGGAGCTGAGGAAAAGCGGGATTGAAAGGGTTCCTGTCTGCACATGCAACAGTGCAAAGTTCCTTCTGGAGAGCATTGCTGAGCCCACAAGAGCTGGAGACCTGCAGAGAGGGATTGTGACTCTCTCTCTGTGAGGATGATGTTGAAGATGCTAAGGCACTCCTGTCCTCCCCAGATCCTGGTGGGTTGTCCCAGCCCCACACTAGTTCCCAAATGCCCCATTAAGGGGAAAGAGCTACAGAGATGGCAGTTGAGAAGAATCATAGAATCGTTAAGGTTGGAAAAGACTTTTAAGATCATCAAGTCCCACCATCAACCCAGCACCACCTTGTTCACCATTAAGCCATGTCCTCAAGTGTCACATCCACACATTTTCTGAATGCTTCCAGGAATGGTGAATGCACCACTGCCCTGAGCAGTGTCTTCAGAGAAGACTGTCCCGTGGATTGTCCCCACTCTGCATGGCACCTGGGCCAGATGACCTTCTTGTACCCCACAGTCCTGCCTGCTCCTCCTCCTGCTCCCTCCCAGGCTGCCCCAGTTCTCTGAAGAGCTGCCAGTGCATGTGGCTGACGAAGCCTTGGGCTCAACGCACTGTTGTGGAAGGACTCAGTGCCCACCAGGAGCACGGGGGGACCTGCAGGGAACCCCTCCCGGCCCCCTCCTTACTTTTTGAGCTCACGCCAGGTCAGGTACAGCAGGTGGAAGGCGATGCAGTTGAGTGCGTAGGCATTGAGGGTCGGTTTGATGAAAGACATCAAGGTGCTGATCACGGTGGTGATACCAGTCAGCCAGAAGAAATGCTTCCTAAAGGGAGTTGGGAGTGAGTGTCAGTGCCCCCAGGGCTCACAGGAGGGAAGGATCGGGATGGGAGAGGTCCTGCTCGTTGCCTGAGAGAGGAAATGCTTCTCCAGCACCTCCTGTCTGTTTGCACGTGGTTGATCTCAGCCTCTGTGGAGTCCTGGCAGGAAGGCTGAGGTATCAGCCCCCCAGTTAGTCCATGGCAGAGCAGAGGGCACGGCCCAGGCAGCAGCTCGAGCACTTTCATGGTGATGCCAGGGAGAGGCAAAGGCATTGGGAGCTCTGCCCAGGGAAGGACTTCGAGGCAGGACCGAAAAGGTGCAAACAGACCGATTTGGGCTGCCTGAACAATAGGCCTCAGAGGGGCCTTTCACATGCAAATCCCATCCCAAGTCCCGTCCCATCTCCCCCAGCCATGTCTCCACAGTGAAATCCTGGTGACCTCCTTCGGCATGGGAAGAGCAGACTTGGAGCAGACCTTTGCAAGGCTTCTGCTCAGAGGGCTCCAGCCAGGATGGGACCATCCGTGGAGCAAAGCCCTGCTGGGTTCCCGTTTCTGCTGGTCCATCTCACCCAGTACCCCACCCTTTCTGCGGAGCTCCTCCGGCCCATCCAGCGCTCCTGCTAACAACCCTTGAAATGAGGGGTGTAACTCAGACCTCTTCTCCTATGAAACCCCATCAGCCTTGGGGAAAAGCTCTCTGTGGATGACAGAGGATGCTGCAACAGTTGCGCAGCAATGGATAGTTGAATGTTAATACTCAGGAACATTTAACTTCCTAATTAATTGTGAAACTCTCCCTGCAAAGTTCCCTCTGCAGCCTCACAAGCACAAGCAGCTCCAGCTGAGAGGAGCCCAGCACAGCCATTCCCATGGGAGGGCTTTGACTCTTGCTCTGTCATCACCGACTGATGGAAGGTCTGGTCCCAAAGCCAGCTGCAGTGACCTCTGTGCTGTCACCTTGCAGGGGAGCTGGGGGGTTCTGTGGGTCACACACCCACAGAAGGTGTCAAGGTCCCATCCCTCCCCTCAGAGACTGCACAGGGTCCCTCTGAGTCACACCTGGTCTTGATGCACCTGGGGAAGTAAGGCTGTGGGTACCAGAAGGAATATGCCACAGCCAGAGACCAGAGGATGGAGAGCTCATCCAAGAGTTGTCCCACGTAGCTCAAGGTCATGTGAAAGTACATGGAGAAGACACCTGCAAGGAACAAGGGCAGCTCGTGTCAGCAAACCTCCATCCTCTCACAAGCCTGTCTGGCCTGGGAAGTTCTTGGGGGCCATTCCTAAAGGCACAGTGTTCCTGAAGAGCAGGGTGACAGCAAGATGGTGCCAGGCTCCGGTCAGTGCTGCCCAGTGACAGGACAAGAAGCCACGGCCATAAACTAAAACACAAGGTGTTCTTCAACATGAGCAAGGAATTCTTTCCCTTGAGGATGGCAGAGCATTGGAACAGATGTCCAGGGAAAGCTTGGAGTCTCTCTCTTTGGAGCCATTCCAAACCCACCTGGATATGTTCCTGTGTCACCTGCTCTGGGTGACACTTGCCTGGGCAGGGGAGTTGGACTGGGTGATCTCCAGAGGTCCCTTCTGACCCCAGTTATTCTGTGACTGATTCTGTGACATGGGCCTTGATGAGTCCCCACACTCAGCACCACAGGGATTTACTCGGCTGGGAGCTGCTCACCCACAGCTGACAGGAAGCAAAACCTGCAGGGCTTCAAACAGACGAGGCTGTTCAGTTCCCCACCTCAGCCTGCCCTCGCGGTTTGGCCGCTGAGACCCTCCAAAGGTACCAGTTGGGCACTCTGGCACCCTGCCTGGCCTTGCCACAGCCTTGGCACCCACCTACGAGGGTGAGCAGGCCCGAGACGAAATACATGGGCACGGCACGGTGCTGACAGTACTGCCGGTTCAGGTAGAGCAGGGCAGGGGACAGGATAAAGAAGCTCACATTGCTGATCTGGAAAACAAGAGGCACATTTCAGCTTATTGCACGACCTTGGGCAAGTCCCATCCCACCAGGTGCCTCAACGTCTCCGTGTTTGAAGAGGATACTGATCTCTAGAGGAAAGCATGGCGTGGAAGCAGGGATTGCCCTGGTCATGGGGAGAGGGCAGAGGCATTTCTCCGGAAGCAAGGCTGGAATTGGAAGGACAGCTCTTGCTGTGACAGTAGTGACTGCAGGTACCTGTGGGGCCATCACCCTCCTGGGGGATGGTTTAGCTCCAGCTGCCCAGTGTCTTCCAGCAATCTGCCAGACTCCTTTGTTTGCAGCCACCTCCTGTCAGCCCAGACCTGGTAGGAGCTCCCTGGGTGGCTCCTGACCCTTCCAGCCAGCACTGAGTCCTCTGTGAGGGGCTGGGAGGGCGTGAGGAGCTCAGCCACCGCAGCAAGCCAAGCAAAACATCCTTAGCTGGGAGTGGGTGTGGTGGAGAGCAGCAGGACAAGCAGGACAGGGGTAGGTGGGAAGTGGCAGGACTGAGGTGACATCCTGAGTGTCATGTGTGAAGCCACCTGGCCTGCGGGGGGGAGATGTTCTGGACTCCAGTAATTACATGAGGTCATAAACCTGCTTTAAACGCACCCGCCAAATGAACGCTGAGAAATTACCCTGCCCTGATTGTCAACTCTGCAAAATTCCTTCATTGGCAGACTTTGACTCGTCAGGGGAGAAGGGGATGGTGGTGGGCTGGGTGGAGGTGCCAGTGGTTCGAGGAGGAGAGATGCTGGTGGGTGAGATGTGGGAGCTGAGGAGAGCCCAAAGCCTGACGCCGTGAGCTGGGCCGGCTCCACCCTGCAGCTACAGAGTGAGGAAGGCTGAACTCATCACCCTCTGCGGGTTCTTATCATGGGTTTTCCACCTGCCTCTGCAAACTCCGGAAAGGGATAGCACCGGGAAGCACGGCCCCCCGCCCCGGGGAAATCGGGTTTGCGTGGGAGATGCTGAGGCTGTGGTGCTGCGTTTACCTGCCCGGCAGCTCCGCGGGCTTCGGAGCCATCTGCTGAGGTGCCGTTTGGCAAACCACCAGCGTGACTTTTATCTCTTTTCCTTTCATCTTCCATCCAGATCCTGACCCAGACCACACGCCTGGATTCGGACATCCACAGCCCGAGCCTCACCTCTCAGGCAGCACCAGGTGAACTGCAAACCCCGGGGCTTGGCTTGTGAGGTCCCCTGGGATCTCAGTTTATGGCAACTGGGCTGCAAATCACCGGGACGTTGTCATCTATCTGGAACACACCCTCTCGTATTCCAGAGGGAAACACAATTCATGCCTAATGTAAGGTCTCAATTCCCTTAAACATCGGAGATTAATCTTGATTTTCACTAAGGCTTCCATGAAACAAGTTGATGCTCCCATTAACAGCAATTCTCAGGCCAAAAGTATTGTTTTTCCATAGGTGCTTAGAGCCAAATCCAGGCCTATTCCCATTCCTGCTATGAAAAGAGAAGTGTTGCTCCCACTTGCACACTTGAGGCCGAACTGTTCCGATATGATCAAGAAACCAAGCCACGTGTTAAAGTAACAACTGCATTTCAAACATTTTGGGTTTTGTTTTGTTTTCCCTGTGAAATGGTAAAAGAGGCTTTTGGAAGACAAGCAGGGATTGCAAGGAGAGGGAAAATGCTTGGAGAAAAGGCAGCAGCGTGCAAGTGGCAGCACGCAGGACAGCGTGAGGAAACACGGGAGGCTGGGGTTGCGTGGGGAGAGGTCTGGATCCCCGCTGCAGTGGGCATTGCAACAGTGCCATTAATTACATGGGAGCAGCGTTATCACTTCATTAATTCAGGGCAAGATGTGCAAGATCAGATAGCGGAGGGGAGGGATAATCGGGGGAGCCGTGCCAATGGGGTCAGGGAGATCAGAGCGATTCCTTGCGGAGCCGCCAAGCTCGGGGCTTAGGGGAGAGCTCCTATCCCTGTGGGGGACACGGGGGTTTCATCACTCGTCGGATCCAAGCCCTGATTTGTAAATGCTGACTTCTGCCTTCCCACTGGCTTATGGCAAGCTCTGTCTCAAATGTGCTAAGGAGAGTTTTGCTCCCAGCACTCCCATCAGGGAGTTTTCCTGGAATTTCTGCTCGCCCTGAGACCCCCCCAGCACAGCTTCTATTTATACCTGTCTGGGCACCAGCCTGGTGCCTGGGATGCTGGGGGGGATGACAGAGTGATGATGGAGCTGAGGTGTGGCTGGGCATGTGAGAGTCACCCAGCCTGGTGGTTTTCCACTGTGTGAGCTCATGGATGTGACCCACTCCCCAGCAAAGGTGAGTTACTGCTCCAGGTGTCCACCTATCCTGCCCTTGCCTTCTTCCACTAGGAGAGAAGTGGGACTGGGACCAGCAACACGGCTCTGATCCTGGTGCATTAGCAGGACCATCAGGAAGAGCCCAGGCTTTTGCAACTCCAGCCTGAGATGGAGGGAGAGACCTGCAGAGAACCCCCATCCATGGCAGGGTGAGACCAGCCTGGCCTGGAGCAGGAGGAACTGCTTTGAGCACAGCAACAGTGCAGTGGCAGCCAAGACCTGAGCTGCTCCTCACTCCGGGCAGGCATTTCCTGCAGTGGAAGGAGATTTCTGCAGGACTCATTGTAGAGTTCCTCCACTCAAAGGTGAACCAGTTTGAGCTGCCAGAGGAGCCCACAGGGCCCAAGAACACCTCCAGGGCTCTCCAGACCTGTGCAGCAAGTTCCCAACAGCCAGACCTGTGTAGCAGAGGCTGAGGCTGCATGTCCTGACATCCCAGTGTCCTCCTGCCAGTGCTTTGGGGCAGGAAACAGCTGTTTGGGGAGTGTTTGCAGCGTCCTGGGCTGTGCTCCTGCACAGGCAAGAGAGAGATGTGGATGTGCTGCCATGGGATCAGACTGACACACTGACAGTGAGTCCTTCTCTGGGTGGATCTGCGCAATCTACACCTGCAGCTGGGCTCTTCTCACCAACTGGTGAAGCATCCAGGAGCTCTGGATATACAGCAGTGTCAGAGCTCCTGCTGCTGCAGAGACACTGCTGAGGAGGTGGGTGCCATTCCCAGCATCCTGGATCAGTCATTTCAGCAAAGAAATGAGGGTAAAAAGATAAGTCCCTGAGTGATGACCCTCCTGGAGCACAGTGCTGTTCTCCTTTGAGCAGCCTGAAGACAATAAATTTCTGGGTCACCGAGTCACTAAAAATGGAGCTTTGCTGCTGAACTGCATCCAGCCAGGAGCCACCATGTGTTATTAGGTACTTAAAGAAACTGTTTACATTCTTTTCTTATACCCGTGGTGCTTATTTCTAATAAAAAGCATCCAAGCCAAGCAGACCTGAGAGAGTGTGGCTGGCACAGAGCAATTCCCAGCAGCACAGCTGCTGGCACAGAAACCACCCTGCTGCAGCCCCAGGCAGGGCTGGGAAGGAGACACTGAAGAGGATGCTCTGTGAGGAAGCCCTGCTGATTTAGTGGTCCAGCAGGTTTGGGTAGGAGCTGGCTGGATTCCCAGCCTCTGGGCTGGAGTTCCCTCTAAAACTCTGGAAAATCAACACTGAAGTCAATATTGATGCAGTTATCTTGGGGCAGGTCTGTGGCACTGCAGAGAGGCAGCAACCTGACTGTGGGGAACAAAGGAATGGAGAGGGGAAAGAAGGAGATCCAGGCTGTTGGGATCCCATCTGGGATAGTGCTCTGAGCCCCAGCTGGATCTGCAGGATGCTGCCAGCCAGCTGGGATAGCTGTGGAGCTCAGCCTGCTCAGACTTCTCTTGTCACCTCTTCAGGGCGCATCACAAGGGGCCTGATCCTACAAGGGAGCCCAGAGTGTGAAGAAGGGTCCCTGTGCTGCTGCAGGGTGAGAGCCTGGCTGGCACAGCCAGGCTGAGGGAATGAGCCAGGCAGTGCCAGGCAGTGCCAACCTGGCTGTGCTGGCTGAGGAAGAGGTGATGCCCATCTCAGTGCTGCTCCTGCCTGCTTTTGGTTGCAAAGCCTGGCCCTGAGCATGGGCCAGCTTGGGGCTGTTGTCAGATACTCAGTTAACAGCAGTTTTTAGGAGGGTTTGCTCCTTTGTCACCCCTTGTCTGGACAGATCACCCCCCAGCCTCATGCAGGCAGCCACCACAGCAGGTTTAGGTGCCTCTTTCTTTTAGCAATCA
Source organism: Formicarius rufipectus (assembly GCA_013399695.1). NCBI lineage: Eukaryota > Metazoa > Chordata > Aves > Passeriformes > Formicariidae > Formicarius > Formicarius rufipectus. The sequence continues at coordinate 20,908 of VXAU01004925.1, forward strand.
CATCCTAACACGGAAGCTGCAGAATTGGTTCCCTCCACCTGCACAGGCACTCTGCTGAGCTCCAAGAGCCTGGCCAACAAGGACATCAGTACAGGGACCAAAACACCCTTTCTCTGCTGGGGAAGGGGTGCCCTGTGTCATAGAGAGAAGAACAAAGACAAGTTCAACTGCTGGGAAAAAGTCCTGCATGGTTTGCTCTGCCCACATCTCTCTGTTCCTCAGTGTCACACCAGTTGGCACCTCTGTGGAATCATGCACTGAAGAGGTTTCCCAGTCCTGGAGGAAAACTATCTCTGAGTCCCACCCAGTGAAAATTCATCCCAGCAAGCCCAGTGCCCTGAAGGTGGTGTGGAAATATGGGAGATGGTTGTGGCCAGCAGAGACCTCAGTCCAGAACCAGAAAGCTGGGTAAGATTTTCAGGAACAGCCACCTAATTTAGAAAGCTGTGCCACAGAATGACCCAGGCAGCTGAGAGTTAATATTTTATGGGAATCAGAGGGCTTTGGGTCCCAAGTGACATAGTTATGCATCTGGTGTCCAGCAGAGAAGTCAGACATGGAAGTGCTTTTGAAGAGCTCCTGAGATATTTGCTGGTGTGATAAGGATCCTGAGCCAGTCTGGGTGTAAATCAGGATCTCTGTGAAAATGGTTTCTCATCTCCAAAGACACGTTTGAAAAGTGCTGCCTGTGTACTAAACTAGGACATGAAGCAAATTTAGCTCCCAGAGGAATTCTCACTAAAAACTTCATTTTCAGTCCTCCTGCTCTTTGTGAAAAGCAGCCCCTCTTCTGGTGTTACCAGTGACACTCCAAAACACAGAGACCTTTGGCACCTTCAGCTGCATTTAGAATCAAAGAATCATGGAATGGTTTGGGCTGGAAGAGATCTTAAAGCTCATCCAGTCCCACTCCCTACCATGGGCAGGGACACCTTCCACTAGACCAAGTCACTCCAAGCCCCGTCCAACCTGGTCTGAAATCTGAGATGCTGATGTGACTTTTGAGTGATTTCTGTACCTCCTTGCTGGTTATGCTTCACTCTGCACCTCTGAGCTCCCCCAACAGTGTCATTAAACAGGCAACAGCACAACACATCCAGTTGGATACCAGAGGGCAGCAGGATTTGGTCTGGACTAGCAGCTCTTGCTTTGCTGACTGTCTCAAAGAGCCCGAGCCCCTTCCTCTGAGACCCCATGAGGGCAATTAGAGCTGGGGAACTGCAGGGCTGGAGTGAGGGAATCCTCATTATTACAGGCAATTTATTAAAAGCAGGAAATGCTTTAAAAAGAGAGGAAGAGCCATTTCCATGAGAACAAGAACTTCCAGTGTTAGACAGTAATTGCCAAAAGTTGTAAACAAGGCCCGTGGCAGGTTGTAAAGCCACATGTCTCACACCCCTGCGAGCCTGGAATTGCTCTGAGGGGGCAGGACAGGCTTGGAGGGGCTGATATCTCAGAGTTCCCTGCAGGCAGATGAGGATGCCCCACCAGGCTGCAGTCCAGGGGCTGGCACTGGGTGCAGCCTGACTGAGGAGGGACCACAGGAGCTGAGAGTGGCCCGTGCATCAGCTTTGGCCCAGGTTGAGTTTTGGATTCCCACCCTGCCTGACACGGTTCATGGCAGCGCTGCCTCTCAGTTTGCCACTCCTGAACGTTTAGTTGGAATCCCTGAGCCCTGTCTGGGACTTATCCCATTTGGCAGGAGAGCTGCAGGACTGGTAGAACAGGATCTCACAGACCTGGGCGCTGCCAGACTTTTCTCACTGGGAATCGGCCCCACACATTCCACAAGTGCCCCCGACCCGGCGAGGAAAGCCCCATGATTTACCCAAAGCTCAGCAACTGTTCCCATCACCCTCCAACACCAGGAGGTTCAAGGGAGTGAGCAGGAGGAAAGAAAGCAGGGCTGTCCCGTGCCATCTGGTGCCCCCCAACATCTCTGGGTGCCCACCCAGCAGCTCTGGGTGCTCCCCCGACATCTCTGGGTGCCCCTCAGCAGCTCTGGGTGCCCCCCAACATCTCTGGATCCCCTCCGAGCAGCTCTGAGTGCCCCTGCAGCAGCTTTGAGTGCCCTCCCAGCAGCTATGGGTGCACCCCAACATCTATGAGTGCCCACCCAACAGCTCTAGGTGCCTCTGCTGGAGCTTTGAGTGCCCTCCCAGCAGCTATGGGTGCACCCCAACATCTGTGAGTGCCCCCCCAGCAGCTCTGGAGGCCCCTCAGCAGCTCTGGGTGCCCCCCCCCAGCATCTCTGGGTCCCACCCAAGCAGCTCTGGGTGCCCCCCAACATCTATGAGTGCCCCCCCCAGCATCTCTGGGTGCCCCCTCAGCAGCTCTGGGTGCCCCCTCAGGAGCTCTGGGTGCCCCTGCAGGAGCTTTGAGTGCCCCCCATCAGCTCTGGGTGCCCCCCAACATCTCTG
>VXAU01004926.1:5141-15529 GCA_013399695.1 Formicarius rufipectus
AAGGAAGGAAGGAAGGAAGGAAGGAAGGAAGGAAGGAAGGAAGGAAGGAAGGAAGGAAGGTTAGTTCAAATATTCTAAAAGAAAAAGAATAAAAAAAGACCTTATGCTTATTATTTTTTAAATCTCAGAGTTTTCAGCTTGTCAGTTTTGTAGTTCTGCCTCACTGCTTTTATCTCTTGGGGCTAGCAGTTTAGGAAGCAGATTTCATTACAATAAAGAAACAGGTGCCATTCATATTCTTAACATTTTTTTTATATCACGGCATAGCATTCATCTGTCTTACTGTTACAACACAAAACAGAACCCCTGAACACTACTTACTGATTATTCCACACCGTTTTTCTTAAGAGCAACACTGTTCCACTGTTCTGGTCAAACTCTAATTAACAGCGCGATAGCATCACTGTAACATTGTGCAATTCCTATTTTAAATAATGGTTAGTGTGTACTTATGCCCTTCTCTGTCGAAGTATTACTGTGTGTTTTGGCAAAAAGATATCTGCATTTCCTTATCTTCTATAAATTTACAAAGGTTTTACAAGGCTTAATGAATTGAAAATGCTTTGAAAAGCTGTAGATAAATGGCAATTTTGAAGGCAGTCATTAGTAGTAAATACCCTCATCAAAATTTCTCTTGCTAATCCCTTCTGCTCTGGCTGTGCAGGCTGTGCTGACAGACCATCCTCCAAGGTTATTCTAATGCCAGCTTAGAGACCACTCTGAGAGTCACTTCTATTCACAACTTTGCTGGCATGAATGTCACGCTCTTCCCAACTCTGACCAGTTTAAAACGGGCCACCTTCCCACTACCGGTCAATAGCAAAAAGAAATCCATACTTTCTAAGAGTCTCACTATTAAAACCAATATTCTGTAACTGGAAATCAACAACTTCAATTAATGGGAATATATGACTTCATTTTGTAGGCACAGCCTTTACGTTTGAAAATTTGCTGACAGATGGGTTCCCACTGGTGCTATAATTACAGCATGCCTAAAAGTCATCATTAGTTTAAAACGTGGAGGTAGCTTTTTTATATAATGAACAGTCTTATGCTGGTTACAAGTCTTTTCTTTCAGTACCAGTTTCAATGGAACTCGTTCATTTAGTTCACAGTTCCTCCAGTGGCAACTGCATGCCCCTTGGTGTCAGTGTGGGAATTCCAGGCTGACAGCCCTACCTGGGGATTGCAGGTTAACAATGTCCCTCTTTGAAATGGGCTGTAATTGTCAGACAATGGTGTTTTGTTGTTCATCGGGTCCAGGGAAATGTTCTTTCCGGGGCTGTAATTAAAACTCTGCACTCCAATAGGTCTCTCCTGCAGAAAGGGAACAGGAACAGGAGCGTTTAACCCAGGTGGGAGGCTAATTGAGACCTCAAAAAATGTACATTGTGACACTGATGGTAACCTGGGGAGGGGAAACAACAGAGAAGGGAGAGAAATGCCCTCTCAGTGCCTAACTTCTGTCACTTACCAAAACTCCAGTACAAAGGTCATTTTTGACAGTCATTCCAGTGTGAAATCTTCGTACAGAAATGTGACCCTGTGAGTGTTTGACTGTGTTTGATCCATGAGCTGCCCATATTGACTCCAGATTAAGTTTTTTCATCATTTTTCTTTAATTGAAAAAAAAATTAATTTGTCAGAACATTATTTTTGAAGTTTGAGGGGTGGACAGGAGTGTATTTGAAGCTTACCAGAGGATAAAAGCTTTTGCTTTGGTTTGCAATGTACGCTTCATTTTGGATTTCAGTATATCAAGAACATTTTTGTGCAGTTCAGAGGGAAAGTTAACCTGAATTTGAAATAAACTTCCACATGAAAACTTATGCAAATGGAAAGAGGGAGATGTGCTTAAAATCTGTCAAAACTAAATGTTTTGATTTTTGTGAAGGATTGTAGTTGTCTTTTTAGGGGGCATGAATATTTCAATGAAAGCAATATGTGATTTGAAAATGCCCATCAATGTCAAGTGTCTGCATTTGTCACACAGTTCTAGTAAACTGTGCATTCTGATAGCTGTGGCTCTTATAGATCCTCTAAACACTTTGTTTCCTCAGACAGCCACATTAACTCTGAATTAAAAACCCCACACCCAGACACATTTCCAGTGAGGCAGTAAAAAGCCAACAGCATTGCTTAAATCAGAAAAGTGGAACTGGGTGCATTTATTTGCCTCACCATCGACTGAATAGTTGTGACAGATCTGGAGATCTGCTCAAAAGCATTTGAGTCTGAGGTCAGTGGGGATGGAAAAGTTTTTTTTATTGAGCTACACACGATATTATGAAATGATTGCCTTGTCTCCTTTTACATATTAAATTATTTTGCCAGTCATTTTTCTGTCTTCTCTCTCCTCCTCAGGCAACTATGTTTGGTCAACAGAGCACCAGAGGGAGTGTATCCCTGTGATGCAAATGAGGACTGCTGGTGTGATACTGCTTGTGAAGGCCAAGGCTTGGATAGAGCCTGAAATTCTGATTCACTTTTGAAATTGGAAAGCCGCACAAGGGCCATGTCAGGAGTTTTGCTGCTACAGTCTCTCTTTCAAGGTGTGCATGATGATCTTCTTAAGTGGGCTTGAAGTAGCTCAGTCTCTGGTTCTTCCCTCTTCTATTTGCTGTTAATTATTTCTTGAATCCACTTGACTATTATTTAGCTTCATTTCATATGAGTCACAGAGAGGACTAAAGCAGCTGGGCTGGAGGAAGGAAATGCTCTTCCAGTGAGGAAGGGCAGGCAGGGTAGTGGTGTGATGCAGGAGGACGTCACACAGCCAGGCACAAGCATAGCGCAGTGTGGGACCCACAGGAGCTCTGTGAGCTTACCCTGCCAGGGCCTGTAGGAAGGGCAATGTTCCTGACTCATCCTGGCTGTGTGAAATATTTCCATGTGCCTCCAGTCAGCTCAACCTGTGAGACGTGCCCTGAGCTGCATGAGCCACAGGACCCTCCTTCTCTGTTTCCTAGAGATTCCATTAAGCAATGCTGCTGTTGGTTTGGGTGACCAGATCTCTAAGCCCTTGCAAGCTTCCCCCAGCTCCCTCCCTCCTCCTGGGAAGTGTTTCCCCAGCCCACACACACTCTCCTGCTGCTCTCCCGGACTGCTCAACCTCTCAGCACAGTAACCTGCATCTCCCAGCCTCCCCCTACATCCCTGCTCACAGTCTGCCTCGGCCAGAGCTGGGATTGCTCTCACTCCAGCAGAGCAGAATAGATATCCATTTGTCCACATTTCACCCAGTATATCCAAGGAAAATCCCTGAGGCCAGTCATTAGGCAATGTTAATTATGGCAGTCAGCCTACCCAGTCTGACCTAATTATAAATAATTAGCTTATCCCTTTATTTCCAAACCTCTTCCCTAGTGAGATGGTGCTTTTAAGATTGTTAAACTTTCAAAACTCCCCTCACAGATTTGCTTTTCAGCTGTAGCAACCTTGACATTAAAAGCCTAAGTTTGTGAGAAAGGCATCTCACAGACCTGGGGAAGAAAGTACCCTTCCTTAAGGAATTACAGGCCGTAATTCTTAAGCTACTTCTCTGGTGTAGGGTATCCAGTGGGATTTTTTAAATAGTTACAGGCACCAAAACACCACTAGGTTCCCATTTGCCTAATAAAATATTTCTTAAATGCCTTTTTAAAAATATTGTGCTTTACAATTATAGTGATGCCTCTCAGAGTTATTGCAGCAAAGAAAGTGTGCAAGGCACAAACTGTCAGACGTGCCCAGTTATGCCCAGCAGTAAATAAGACCATTGCTCACAGTACCCTCTGGACATAATTTAACACCAAGGTGGTAATAAATATTTTCTTTCAGTGAAAGAGTTCAATAGTTTTATTTTTGCTGCTTCAAACAGCAAAGACTTGTCTCTTTGTCTCTTGTTTCTTATTAGATACTGACTAATCCTCACCTGTTGTGGAAAGACCAACTCTATCCTAGGCTGATGAGTGAGTTGGTGGAAGAGCTTGTCAAGCCACTCTCCATCATGTACCAACAGTCCTGGCTCTCTGGGGAGGTTCCATATGATTGGAAGTTGGCGAATGTCACACCAATCCATTAAATGGGCTGCAAGGAGGACCCAGGAAGCTCCAGTCCCGTCAGCCTGACCTCGGTGCCTGGCAGGGTTATGGAGCAGATCATCCTGGGTGCAATCACACAGCACCTACAGGATGAACAAAGGATCACACTCAGCCAGGACTGGTTTGGGAGGGGCAGGTCCTGTCTGGCCAACCTGATCTCCTTTTATGAACAGATGACCCACCTTGCAGATGAGGGGAAGTCTGTGAATGTAGTCTACCTGGACTTCAGCAAAGCCTTTGACACTGTCTCTCATGACATGCTCCTGTAAAAGCTGCAGTCATGGCTTGGAGAGGGGCACCCTCTGCTGGGTTAGGAACTGGCTGGATGACCAGGCCCAGAGAGTGCTGGGCAATGGATGCAGCTGACATTTCATCTTCTTCCTGCAGCTCTCTTTCTCCAAGGCCACCAGTTAATACCTATTCCTGTAACAGAGTGCCCATGGGGTTAGGATCTCCTAAACACTGTTTCTAGGCTTTGCCCACCACATCTGAGAGATGATGTAGGTGTTCCCCCTTTTCAGACTCCATGCCAAGCTCAAGTTTATATTGCAGTTAAACCCAGTCAGTGATGTCAGCCTAGAATCATTTGGAAATAACTCCCATTCCAAGGGTTTGTGCTCCTGGCTCATTTGTGCTAATGCAAAGTACTCCCAAATGTGTCAAAATCTCTTACCTTGAATACTAAGTCAACGCTCATTAAAACAAATTTATTTTTTCTCTCCAGTGATTCCTAGGCTGTCTGAATCAAACCCTGTTTACAGAATTCTCCCAAGGCTGTCTCCTACCTTTCTTTGAAATGACATCTGCAAAGTTTAAAGCCCCCTTTATTTCCATGCACAGCATTTACCGATAGTTGGATCTGTAAATAACAAAACTCAGCTTGATCAGGAAGGCAACTGTGTGATGACATTTTACTCCAGAAAAATATTCCAATGACTTCAAGTGGACACTGACTGCAACAAGACTACTTGCTCTGTACCATGAATTCTCATCCCAGTTTGGGGAGAAGATAAGGTTAGCCTAAAATCTAATTTTCCGGTTTTGGGAAGCCTGTGATTCTGGACCCTTCCAAAGGCACAGTGCTGGGATAAATGGATACTGATCATTGCAAATCCCTGCATTCTGCTCTGCTTTACATGGAAGAAATCTTCTTTGTCATGGAAAATGCCTTGTTATAATAGATGTTTTGTGTCAATTATCACATTTGCAGACCAAACTACTTTAACCATTCTATCTGAATTTTCCTTACACCACTATAATGTGAGTATTATTTTAACTAAATAAAAAGGTACTGTTAAATGTATAGGTGATACCACTGTAATAGAGAAATGGTCTTTGTTCACTATGGCCAATTACAGAATCATAGACTGGTTAGAGTTGGAGGGGACCTTAAAGCTCATTCAGCTTCACCCCCTGCCATGAGCAGGGACACCTTCCACCAGCCCAGGCTGCTCCAACTCCTGCCCAACCTGGCCTTGGACACTTCCAGGGATGGGGCAGCCACAGCTTCTCTGCCCAACCTGTGCCAGGGCCTGCCCACCCTCACAAGGAACAAATTTTTCTGTATATCTCACCTAAATTTCCCCTATGTCAGTTTGACCCATTCCCCCTTGTCTTGTCACTGCAGTTCCTGATGAACAGTCTCTCTCCACCTTCCTTGTAGCCCCTTCATACACTGGAAGGTTCTCTGAGGTGTCCACACAACCGTCTCTTCTCCAGGCTGGACAACCCCAGCTCTCCCAGCCGGTCTCCACAGGGGAGCTGCTCCAGTCTCCTCAGTAACTTCATGACCTCCTCTGGACTTGCTTCAACTGGTCCACACCCTTCATATGTTGGGAGCCGCAGAGCTGTGCACAGGGGTCCAGGTGGGGTCTTATGAGGGGAGAGTAGGTGGAGAGAAGCTCCTCCCTCAGCCTGCTGGCAGATGTATGGTACACTTTGGTAGCATAAAAGAATGAATAAACAAAACTCTGTGATAGAAACCCTCCATTATAGATGATAAATTAAATGGATACTTTAAAACAAACAAACAAACAAACAAAACTTCGTTCTCCTTAAACTTCTTTTCTCCATGGATTCTTCTTCTTGCTTTCATTATACTCCTTTTAGATCATCAGTCTTGTCTCTTGTTTTTGCCTAAGTGCTACAAAATGCTCCTTCCCTCTATTAGTCCCCTTTGCAGCCCATTATCCTGCCCAAGATGAAGCTGCTGCCTGTCTCGAGTTCCTTGCAGTAATTCCTCCACACTGCTACCCTTTCCGCCTGTATAATCCCCTGCTCTCTGGCAGACTCTGGCTGGTTTTTATCTCTCTGATCCAGCAGAGGTGTCAGGGGGTCCCAGGGAGCCATTCATCACCAGCCCCCTCTGCCAGCAGCTCCTTAGAAGCTCTCTGTGAAACTGGAGTGCTTTAGGGGGGCTGAAGCAAACAGTGTAAGAAGCTTTTACCAGCAGTGCCTTCCATAGATCATCTAACCTGACTGATGATAATACTGAGAATTAAATATTTATGGGTTAGAAGGATGAGAAAGTTTTGAAATATATAGTTTAAATCTATATGAGAGGAACAATGTCAGAGCATGTAAGAAGCTTCATTTCTTCTCCATTCTTTCATTATTTCATAGGAAGCACACATTCATGAAGTTAAAAATACAGAAGATAAAAATCACAAAAAGGTGAAATAGAAGGCAGAAGTTGTCTCAGGCTTTTTGTCTGTTTAACCATTAGAAACAAAGAAGCAGCCTGTCATGTTTGGTGGTGCTGAAGGACCACTCAGGACAGATGCTGTCAATAGATAAAACACAGCAGTGAATCTTTTGCTAGGATCCTATTAGCCAGGACTATGATCTCACCTTCCCTCTTTCCACAACAAATATAAGTACCCACCACGTCTAAGAGCTTGTGGCTGGAAGATCCATAGATACAGAGGAAGAAGAAATGGAGAAACTTCTATTAGCAAATCAATCCTACTCCCTTCCATTAAAAGGCATTCTCTACTCTCAGAAACACTGAATGTGCTGAAGGAAGATTTAACCTCATACCTTTCTAAAAAATCCCCTGATTTCCTCATGTCATTTGGGATGTTAATGCACTTAAAGGATTTTTAGACAGGTAGGCCAATTTCAGTGTTATGAACTGTATTTTGGTACAGATATCGCCTTCCATCCTAAGCAGACTAAACACCACTATTATTATTCATTCTATTTACCTTAATGACAGTAAAGAAGTACTTGTGCAAGGTTAAAGTGTATTTCCTTCCCCTGGACAATTAATGACATTTCTATAATCTAAAATGTGAAGTCCTACAAATCCTAGATATGAAACCTGACAGAGTAATCTTTTATTCCCATTCCAAGCAACCATTTGCATGAGTGAGCATTCTCAGGATTAGTTACATAGTTTGAAAATGTCCAGGGCTTGTTTAGGTTTAACAGACTGAAGAAACAAGCCATTTTTAAGTTAAATTGCTGGGGTTTAAGGAATGTTTCCTTAATGGGTCATCACAACCTTTTTTCCTGACTGAATGGATTTTTCTAAACCACACTGTATTTAGAAAGTCTTTTCATGTTAGCTAAAAATACAAAGTATTTGGCTACATGATCTACATAAATTAAGCAGATAAATACTATAGAATATAAGAATTTTCTTCTGTGCAGACCAGCAAAAAGTCTGTGCCCTACATAAATGTTCCTGGCAGCTGTTCAGAAAGGCTGATTTCACCTACAGTTATGAACTTAGACCTGAAATACTGACTGCATGAATAAATTGTTTCCATAGGTGTCATTAATTTTATTGTCCATCCCTTTCTTGATCTGAGATTAGACTTCAGAAAGGGAACCTAAGAAACAAAACACCGGCACCTGACCTGGGATCTGATGACATGTGGAACCTCTGGGGTCTCTGAAAACACGATCCATAACTAAGCCATAAATGAGGCACCCTCAGTTCAGAGCATTGCTGCTTTGAACAGAACTCACTTCCACTTTTGTTCTAATTCCATTTCCCTCCACAAAGTTTGATCTTCTAAAAGGATTTTGAACAGGCTTTCTGCATAGCTCAGAAGTAATTTTGCAGTTCTAAGTGAGTTCTCCAGCTCCAGTGGCCCTGTGGTGCCTGCTGTGTTTAATTCCCAGTGCACGTGGAGCTCTCCTTTTCCAGCATTCCACACATTGTTTTGGTGGAAGACTTCCAGCACTCACTTATCTACAAAGAAGATCTGCCCATCTGGCATCAAAAACAACTAGTTGGGAGATCTGTATCTTTTAAGGAATGACAAATGGTGGGATCAGCTGAATTGTGCCAAAGTGGAGCAGCCTCTGTTTTTCATGACTTTGATGAGCTCATTCTGTCCCATTGCATTCCACCAGGGAAGTCTGGTTTTGATATAGGCAGATAGAGAGCGTGATAAATTTAACAATGTTGTCATGAGGCCAGGCCCAGATTTATTTTCATGTGAACATAGTTAGGTTTCATATTAAGTCTTTCAACCAAGCATTTAAAACTTAAATGGGATTTAAGTGAGCGTCACATGGAGCTGTTTTATGGACCTGGGTCTGGGACTAGAGAATTCTGACCCACCTGCTCTCTGGAAGACCAATACTGGGAGTTGGACAACCCTTTCTGGGGGAGGGATCAGTCAGATCAACAAAGGAACTGATTTTCAGAGAGGGTAAAACCAGAGCAAAATGGTGACAAGAGGGAAAGCAGGACTTTGGCTGTCCTGGGAATACTGATGTCCAAAGATACATGCACAGATCACATATTATCAGGTGACAAGGAGAGGACAAAAATTTCTTGCTCCTCTATTCTACTATTCTAGCTCTGCAAATAAATTATATTAGAATACTTACTTGTATATCAATAATGCTCCTACCCATCGAGTCATGCTGAGGTCTACGGATCTCAGCATTTTACCTAAAGCATATGGACCTACGTACGGTTCCTTTATCTTTGCTATTTCCTACTACAAGCAATCAACTTTTCAAAACCGTGACCAGAACAAAAGTTTTGGTCAGAGATTTTTTAATTTGTGGTGATTTTTTGAGTCTTACAAAGAAAAGAAGACATCGCTAACTAAGAGAATTCTTGTATCAGAAATAGCCCAATTAAAAGTATGAATAAGATATGTCACATTACTCTAGAAAAAATTCCATCTAAAACTTTCTCTGGAGGTTAAAATATTCTCAGACAATGTTAGCCTTATCAAAATATTTAGATATTTACTACATTATTCCTAAACTCAGGTATGTGCCATGGATGATGCTTATTAGAAAATTCTGGGTTTCTCTATGGTTATGATTTCCTATAAAACCCAATCACAGATTAGAGTAAGGGTATTTCAATAACCTCTGAAGCTGATTTTCAAATCCTATTTCAAACTAGTCAGTGTCAGGTTTTTAGTCAAATGCATCAGCCTTGTCACTGATAAGAGACTTGGATCAAGTGAAGTAGGAAACTCTGGGAATTAAGATGATCCAGATTTAGGCCCACATGTTTACTAAGAAAATCAAGCTGTAACATTAAGATTTTAATTGACAATTTTGAGACTCACTCTGCATCATAAGTCAGAAACTGGATTCTTCAGCACAGAGGGGCAACTGATGTGGTCCTGTCATGGAGTTCAAATCAAGGCTGGGCTTAAATTGCTGAATGATCACAGACTTATGCACTTTCAACCTCCAAAAGAAGACAGAGAGGGTTGGCATCCAACCTTAACTCTGCGATCAACTTTGCCTTCCAGTCTAACTATAGATAATGTGGGGTTAATATTCAGATCTATTTGGAAATGGATTCTCCTCAGTTCATGTTTCTATTCCAGCTCTGCAACCTTTGCTAAATGAAGTCTAAGGAGGTATAAGGTGAATAGAGAGTAACTACAACTAGACTGTGTGTACATACTAAACTTACAGAATTCTGCAAAGTTTGGAGGAAAATTCTATGATTTTGGCTAACATAGTCAGAAAATATAATGGCCTCATACTTGTTGCTATTTGTGCTGGGTTAGAGTTAAACCAGCAGGAGAAATGAATCCAACTCAGATTGGGATTGCAAGTCACAATAACAATTTAATAAAAGATCACAAAATACACTGATACAGAAGGAAAATTTGTTTGTGCCACCAAAACGGATGTACAGCCCCGCACAGTGGGGCATGAGCAGGATGGAGCTCACCAACCCCTGTGCTGAGCAGCACGTGGGCCCCCTGAGTTCAAAGTAAAAAGAAAACAAGAAACCTGCTGGTGAAAATGAAGGTTACAGTCTGATGGCAGTCTCAGTNTGCAGCTACTGCCAATGGGCCATTGTGAGCA
>VXAU01004927.1:0-19274 GCA_013399695.1 Formicarius rufipectus
ATATATACATATATATATATGTGCATAAGTGTGTGTATGAATATTTATATAAATAAAAGGGATGGAGAAAAATTTTGATAAAATTATTTCAGGGTCAGAAGTGAAAAATAATTATCAAATGCTGATTACATTAAACAGGCAGCAACAGGTCAGATCTTGTTTTGAGGATCCAGTGGGTTGCATGTCCTTCCATGGATTAAAAGTAAAAGCACACGTTACAGTAGAACTTGTTAGCCCTCCTTGAGAAGATTACATCAGTTGAAAATGAGACAAATGCCAAACAAAATGAAATGCTGTATTAATTTTGATATGGATCCAGTTAACTATACTTTGGAGCAGAATTGTAGAAGAGGAGGGGACTGGAGAAAGGGAGGCCTGGAAACAGAGGAGAAGGAAAAGGAGGCAGTGAGGAGGTACCTGCTAAAGATGAATAGCACCAGCTGGGGTCAACAAGACAGACGGAGCAGGCAAGGAACAATGGCAGAGGGGCAAGAGCAAATCTGGACAGATTAAATCTTACAGAGGCAGGAGCTGTTCTCACCATTGCAGTAGGAAGCAAGGAGGCACATGTCACAACTAGCCTGAAGACCTGGAAAGACTGTTGATCACATCCAGTGCAAGCATGAGTAGCGTGACCTGCAAGAGTCTGTCTCGGCATACAACAAAATGAGGCAAATATACTTGAGTCCTGGTTATTAATGCCATCTAGGTCCTGGAATAAGTCCAGGGCAGATAGGAAAGAAAATAGTGAAAAATGAAACAACAAATGGCAAATATCTAGTGAACTAAAACCTTCCTGAAATAGTGAGAATGAAGAATAGAAGCCAGGACTCCTTTCATATCTCCAGTGGGACAACACCAACTTTCACCTTCATTTGCTCTCAGTCCAGGTAGGATTCCTGAATAAGGGAACCTGAGAAATACACTTTGTGTTCTTTTGGCCTTGTTCCTCCTTCCTTGGGTATGGAGAAAGACAATATACACTATCTGAGACCATATGACAGGATCATGAGGCAGTCTCTTCCGTGCTTGCTCCTGCAGATGTGGCCTCCTCTTCCATCTCAGGATTACTTGGGATGACCATCCACTCCTGCAGCTAGCCAGGTGTGCAGGAATTCTCCTTTCTGCCATGCTCCTGGAAGCATTCTGGTGCAGAGACTGGCATTCTGCTTCTAACACTACAGCGGCCACCCATCTTCACTGTATTTGAGAAGATTTAACTACAGCAGTTAAAGTGAGAATAAGGAGATGCTGTAATGGAGGTGAAAAACACAATACTCTTCTCTTGGGCTAATAAGCACCAGCTGCAGAGGAGGCGTATTGGGGGGCTGACCCTTCAAGGTCTACATACACGCAGTAGGTATGTTTATTCTTTTTTATCCTGATGGTTTTTTTAGATCAGATCCACTAATTAGTTTAGGGTGTTAGCTTCTTACAATAAGTAATGCTAGGACTAACAGAAGGGAGAAGGGAGAAGATTTTTTCAAGACAAAGTGAAAACCCCAGTAAAACAGAAGAATATGCATATGCTAGTTTGAATATGTGATTTGTAAGCTATTCACCTACATGTATTTAATACCCGTAGAAAGCCAAAGGCATCGGCCATAGACTTCATTTCACTTGTTTTTTTCAGAGATCTTACAAAACCTCCACAGAGGTTGAATTATAGATATTATGACTGATAGAAGTCTATTACTCTCCAAAGTGTTGGTTGAGTTCATGTAAGCAAGAGTGCAGGTAGTGCATAATGGCTTGAGACTAATCCTGCTGGACTCCCAGCAGCCCAGGAAGGCTGGCTTGTGTTTGTTATACAGTCATTTTATTTTATTTTATTTTATTTCTTTCTGTGTTATGTACCTCCAAGAGTGATATAAGTTGGGTCTTAGGTTTAACTGTGGCATTTTAGTACCTATATGCAGGTGCAGGTAACTGACAAAGTAGGGAAGATAATGCTGATTCCTCCATCTTTTGCCTCACCTGATTAAGCTAGGTGAAAAGTGAGTTTAATTTGGGCTTGGCTAGTCAACAATAGTAGCATACATAATTTATAAGCTGAAATATCCCTCATTTCATCTCCTTGACAGAGAAAAGACCTTTATTTCTCATATAGGGAGGGCTGGGAACAGATGAGAGAGAGAAGAGGAAAATGAAGAAACAAAAGCCAGGAGAAGGGGACCGTGACCTTAGTGAAACCATTTAGTGAATGGTTTGTACTTAGTAAGTAGTAATTTGGATAAGATCTTGATTCTGTTGAAATAAGGGATTTCAGTAACTTCCACATGAAATTAATTTTAGGAGAAAGAGAGCATGAAATCCCATTTGTATACACTATTTCCATTGGGGTTACAGTGAATTTTAAAAATTCTACAGCCATAACAGGGAAATGCCTGGGTAGCAAAACACATATTCTTAGAAAAATTAAGAAACTTTTGTCCAAGGCGTGTATCTCACAGAAATCTTTGTGTCCCCTCCACTAGCCACTTTAGGACACAGGGTCTTATCTACAGCCCTTTGTGAGAGGGATCAGTTCACTTATAGCTCTGGGGTTCATTTGGAGAGCAGGTAATTACTGAGACTCTCATATTTCTATCTCACTGGATTATCTTGTCTCCCTTTAAAATATCTGAGTATGGATGGTCGCTGACTATACGTCTATCTTGACATGACTGTTTCCCGATAGACATCTGATATCATATTAATTTGATGTTCAGCATCAATGATGGTGTCCTTTCCTTTTGAGAGAAAAGGGTTTCCTTTTGCTAAGTAGCAAGCTGGTAAGCACGTTGAGAAAGGAAAAGGGAAATAAGGAGGACAAATTGCATTTTTTTTCAGAGTTTCATGCCAAGGCCCACAGGAGAAGAAATGTAGCACATGAAAAATTTGCAAAGTAATAGATGAGAAAACCTGATAAACGGATGTCAAGAGTCTGGGGGAAGGATGTTGCTGAAGAAGGAGATAGAGGGAAAAGGGGATGATGCAGCACGACAGACCAGGGGGAGCTCTGAGTTCTGTTGGGTGCCATGGTAAGACAAATCAGCAGACCCTAAAGCACGGTGTAGATATGAGCTGCTGATTGAAAAGAAATATTGCCTTTACATGAGTATTAGGGAGGAGATTTCAAAAGCATTTCAGAAACTCCCACAATGATGAGGTATTCCTGCCTGGTAAATAACACAATTCCTCTGTCACTGGGCAAAAGGTTGTATTTAGCATGAGTCTTAATGGCATGTTAGAGACTGGAGGAAAGACTCTTTGTTACCTGGATTCCTAGACATTGCACTTTTTAATGGAATAGTTGGTTTGGGAACTACTAATATAAATTAAATCACTTTAAAAAAAAAAAAAACAAAAAACAAAAAAAAAAAACAAAAAACAAAACCAACTATGTAATTGCAAAAGTTTTGAATGCTACACTGTTACATTAGACTTCATCAGACAATTTGAATGACTTTTCTTCCTCCATTCTCTCAATAAAATGCCTATGTAGCCTTGTAATCAATTGCAGTATTTAGAGTAAATCACTTGGTACTCTGTATTTCAATGCATTTTTTGCCTACTTTTGTAGTAAAATGAAACTGAATTTCCATGCTGTTAAGGTTGGTTTGTTTCTTTAATTTAAATGAAATCTTTTCAACTCTTGCCATTCCAATGTGCCAACTTTTAACCCAGGAGGATGGTGAAACATCTGCAGAAACTCAAATATTAGCCAGACTGATCTCCTTTGTACAAAGCAAATGAGCATTCTTTAAATATAAACCCTGTTTGTTGATTTCCAGCTTCAGACTTCTCTCTCCTTTGCAGCGGAAATAACTTTAAGAAAACTTCACTTCTCTGAACACAATCACAAGGTTTGCCCTGGGGCCTGCAGAAGGCCTACAGAAGGGATCAGTCTCCTCCAAGGTCTTTGTTGACATCCTGCAGTCAGCATCCCTTTCTTCTTCCCATGGGTCTCTCACAGAGCATCACAAGTGGAAATTATGCCCAGAAATTCTCTGTTATGCACCTGCTTTCCATTCTGCTTTTTTTCATCAGGGCCAGTTGGAGACCAGAATATTCCTTGACTCATTCTTCCATTCACTGAACTACTCTAAATTCTTGTTTTATATGTTCAGATTCAGGTTCTTGCCTTTCCTCAGGTTCTTCTCAGATCATCTTTAAACTCTCTGTAAATGTTAAGTTGCATAACCTCAGTTCCAGCTGCCCCTCCCTTTATACGTATAAGGAAGGCAGTTTCTACATCTAAGACGTGAAAACAGATCCAAAGACCGCGATATGATCACAGCATTTGCACCTTTAATTCGGAGTAATTAAGAAGCAGTAATGTAACAGATTAGGAGCAAATGTCCCTATTTCATACCATTATTACACATGTATCTTGACTTAATTTTTGCTAAGTTATGTACTTCGGGAGCATAACACAAAATTAAATGTCAGGGCTGCTGTTTGTAAAATCTTGGTGAATGGGTGTTATTACCTTTATTATCTCTACTGTCTCTATTATTCTTATCTTCTACATCTTCTGCAGCACCTATATGTATAATACGGGTATTATTATAACCCACCAAGGCTACAAAACTTAGCACATAGAGTTGTAGCACTTTGCCATAAACAAGCATTTCATTTATACAGAGGTCACCTTTTCCTTTTTTTAGTAAAGGTCCTTAGGGAGTAACTCTGGTATTCATTTTGCAAGACATGCTCCCCTGAGGTCTGCCAGGCAGCGTGCAGAACCCAAAGAAATCTGCCCCTGGCAAAATGCTGCAGCTTCAGAAACAGCTGCTGAGCTCTGCAACACATTTCCAGGCCTTCCTGCCCAGCAGCTCCCCAGTCTCCCCCATTTTGGGATGAGAAGTACCAAATGGAGCATGCAGAATAGAAAAGCTGTATCTTTTGCTGCGCATCTGATCTCCAGATGAACCTTCCAGCCTGCTTCCTGGAAACACTTTCAGGAAGCAAGGGTCTGAAAGAAATGAGGAAGCATCTATACCAAAGCTTGAGTATAGAAGAATAAAATAGAACTGAACAGAATACATTACATTACAATGAAATACAATATAATATTTCATTTGGAAGGGACCCACAATGATCATCTAGTCCATATGCCTACCCGCTTCAGGGGTCACCAAAAGTTAGAGCAAATCATTGAGGGTATTGTCTGAACACCTTTTAAATACTGACAGCCTTGGGGCATCAATCACATCCCTAGGAAGCCTGTTCCAGTGTCTGACCACTGTCTTGCTAAAAAGGTGCTTCTTGATGTCCAGTCATTGCTTTTCACCCTTCTCACACATCCTGTCACTGGATCCCAGGGAGAAGAGATCGGTACTTCCCTCTCCACTTCCCTTCCTCAGCAAGCTGTACGGAGCAATAAGGTTACCCTCAGCCTTTTTTACTCCAAACTAGACAAACTCAAAGTTCTCAGCCACTCCTCCAATCATTCCTTCCAGCCTTTTTCACCAACCCTGTTGCCCTCCTTTATGCAATTCAATGAGGCAGGGAGACAAAGTTGTTTTATCGGCAGTGATACTTCTCTTTCTTCTGACATGTTTCTTTGATCAATGGTAGAAGAAAGCAGCTCTCCATGTGCTTGTTTGGTGTTGGCTTCCTCCTGAAGCTTTGCTGTGTACTTTAAAAAAAGTCTCATCTTGGCAACAAAGACAGAGATGAAGATGCTGAAGCCTGAAGCATCCACTGCTTCCTTTCCTGAGTCAGTTTCTTTATGGCTGCCAACAGACTTCTGCCTGAGGAGTCTTGAGGTCCAGCATTTTTAGTGGTATCATTTGTAAAGTGTGACATTGACTTGGTGGAGTGCACAGGGATATTATTATATGCAACATGAACCATATAATCATAAACAAAAGGGACTTTTAAAGGTCATGTAGTTCAACCCCCCTGCAATAAGCAGGAACATTTTAAACTAGATCAGGTTGCTCAGAGCCCTGTTCAGCCTGACCTTGACTATTTCCAGGGGTGGAACATCTACAACCTCTCTGGGCAACGTGTCCCAGTGTTTCACCATCCTCATTGTAAAAATTCCTTCCCTATGTCTCATCTGAATAAAGCAGTGATGACTGATAGATTGAGCATGCTATATGTTAACCACAAGCAAAACATTTACTGCTATAATCTTCAGTTTCTGTTCTAATGTTTTTGCTCTGAAATATTCACACAAGTGTGTGCCTCTGTCCCATTGCACTGCTTCATTCAGGGGAATGGAAATTGTAATAAGGATATCATTTTCCTCACCAAAAATGTGTGCTTTTCTCAGCAGCTCCAGAGAATTTAGACATTGATTAGCTGAGAGTAAGCTGTTAGAAATCTTTTAGAAATCTGCTAGTAGACTATCAATACCACAAACCTTGCAAGTTGAAAACTGTTGGAATACAAAACCATTTGACAACGAAGGAGTTAACAGGGATATCAAGGAGACCTTGGGAGAAGCCTGAATGGACACCTCTCGACATGAAGAGATAAAAGGCTGCAAAACTCTGTTGCCTTCCTCTCTTCCAGATGTATGAGGCTGCCTTGACTTTGGCGATACACCCTGAGCCTAGATGAGGACTCCATTGTGTTTCTAATTTGTATCCAATATGCCTCTCCATAGTTAATACTGTGTTATCTCCTGGTTATAACATCTCCTCCCATGTTTAGCATAAGTCAAACCCTGAGATGAATATTCATTTCCTGAGCATATATATTGTGTGTTGTAGTTTCAATAAAGTTGTTCTCGCTTGCACCCCCATCAAGCGGGGACCGTTTTAGTTATTGACCGCCACAGAAAACTGAGGTTAATCCACACAAATGTGGGATTAATCTTTCTTTTGAAACCTCATTTAGTTCTCGTCTCCTGGATTACTATTCTTTTAAAACTCCCACATTATCCTTTCCTGAGGAGGAAAATTTTCAGTAAAATCCACCGAAGAGATGGGGTGTTTTCCCTGTTTGGAGACCACTCCATGACACTGTTGGGATCAAGCTGTTTCATATGACCTCTGCCTCAACTTCTACCAAATTCCATCTTCTCCACTATCTTTATACTAGCAAGACAGGCTGTGATAAGGCATGGGGAACATCTTCCTTTTCACTGTTAGCACAGCTGCTCCCTAGGAGCTGGAGGGGAATGGGTAGGACCTTCCACCTCAACATCACATCTAGAATCCTTCTGCCTTCTATAATATTAAGAGGTGGTAGTATTTTGAGCATCACTCTCTTTATTGATGATGACCAAAAGCAGCACCTAGTGGCTCAGGCATTGTTTCAAAGAAGATTTTGATCGGAAATCATCAGACGTGAGTAATCTGTTTGCACATTGCAATGAAATTAAGTTCTCCAAAGCCACAACACTTACGGAAGTATGTTGTTTGGCAACCTTGATGCACAGTGAGGCTTTACAACTGGGTGAGCAGTTGGAATGCATCACCTCTTGTGTGCAGACCTGATGGCCTCCATGGAATGACCCAAGATCACATTAAGAGTAACATCTGAATGCTGAGAGATGTGAAGAGCAATGAAGAACAAAGCTGAGTGATGCAGCAGTGAAGCAGAGTGTGTGGTACCCATGCTTGTAGAACCAGAGTGATGAGTAGCTTCCTCCAGTGTGCCTGTCTATCAACTGCAGGCTGTTCTGGGAACAGCATTGCTACACAGAGGTGCAGGTAGTTGATGAGTATACAGACCAGTGACTTGTCTGGGCAGAAAAATAAATACCAGAACTAAATCTGATAGCAAATTTTTGTATTTTGGGAAGGAATCTTAATACCTTGTATTAAAGTGGACTTTCTGTTTCTGTGTTTCAAGGGTTGTTAAATGAGAGTTGCAGATAGTTGCAGAGGCTTTTGCCATTTTTCAGAACCTAAGAAATTATGCAAAGAGATGTTGTGTGTTAACTCTGTGCCTAGGTGTCTTCTGGGGAGAACTGCAAACTTCTTCCTTGAATTTCTCCAGTAACACAAGCACTAATGCATGTTCAGAAGTTATTTCTTTGGAGAGACAGTGGTTTCTGCCTACTATTTATGTTTGTCTCTATTCAAGGAAAGGCAAAATTAAGAATTAAAAAGAAGAACATCCAGCAGCTTGGAAGGTTCTAGTGCTTGCCACCACTACATTGAAAGTATAGGTCTTCTTGCAAATTGTCTTAGATGCTAAGCACTGGCTGTTTACTGTAAAGGAGAATCAGTGTGGTTTAGCAGAGAATGTCTCCTCATGAGCCTATTTACCTGCAGCCCACCTCCCTCCTCTACTATCCAGTTCCTAACTCTACCCTACTAAGTCAACACACATAAAGCTTTAATGCTTATTTTCTGTGCATAACTGTTTCCAGTTCGAAATTGGTTGTAATCCATTCTTTGTACTTACTCAAGTTAGGTTTGCATATGTGAATATTTGACTTTCTTGGGCTTATTCTGCAGTTTTCCCCTTAAAGAGCATTTTGATCCTCTGAAGCAGAAGGATGAAGCATTTGCTACTACTGCCTTGGCTTACATAAGTATGAGGGCTTAGGTGTAATTATTTTACAAGCGATTTCTCACCTTTACTAGGCAGTGGTTACTGTGATAACAGGGTCTGTGTAATTGCCAGTGCGATCCAGGATTTCATCTGAACATGCCTATTCAAGCAGATTGAAGTCTCTTTTCAGATTGTTGTCAAGTTGCCTGGTGCTTGGTTTGTTTGGGGTTTTTTTCTTAGTTTGAACAAAATATTTGCCATGCCAAATATTCTGGGGATGCTCAACCCTGAAAGGGTGCTGCCCTCCATTGAAACCTCCTTTTTCCCCAGCTGCCAAGTTGCCCCAGGACAGGGAGCAAGGCCCTTTTCAACTCTCTTGACAGAATGGAGTGGCTTAAAATGACCAGAACTGTGCAAAGAGAAAAGTGAGCAATTTCAACTAGCTCTACATTTGAGATTTAGCTACATAACAAAACCAGAGTTTAAACTGATCACAACAATCATTTTCATGTGAAGGTAATAACCTGTATGCAGCTTTTGCAACATTTTCCAGTGGAAAGAAATGAGGGAACACAACAGTTGAGTTTTTCACAGAGGTCATCTTTTACAAAATGCAGGTTCTCATGAATGCTGAATTAAGAGATACAAACCTGTATTGTATCAAGTTATCAGATCCCTCTCTCAGTGCTCAGCTCCTTGCCTTGGTTGGAGTTTCTGTAAATTACCTGGGAGCTCTTTGAAGGTATTAGTGCATTTCTTTGTTGTGTCTGTAAGAACATTAAGACTGAAATGATTTTCTGATTGGTGTAAAAAAAAAATCTTGTAGTGCCTGCTTCAAATCTGCCTGAAGTTAATGGGAACTGGCTTATATGAGTTTCAGTCAAGGTCTGGAGATTTCAAAAAGTTGTTCAGAACTGCCTGCATTTATTACATTATTATGTGGCTGTCTGAGCTATAGTAGGTGTGGGGCCCCTAGCCAAGATAGTTTTCTGTTGCTACAACAGCTGCTCCCCAGGCAGGGAAGCAGTGCACAGAAACCACTGCTGCAGCAACAATTGGGGTTTTGACACCACCAGACAGCTCAACTCTTCCAGCACAAGGTGTGAACTCTGCAGTCACAGCACATCAAAGGGCAGCAGCAAAGACCTTGGCCCCATCCCCCTTTTACCCCTTGGCCATCAGAGAGGGTCGGTGAGCAGTCAGGTGGCATTAGCCTGTCCCAAGTTCTGAGCTGCCCTGGGGGGGCATCTCACTCCACTCCAGCTGGCAGTTATACCTGTGCACATCCACAGCCTCATCATCAGTGCTGCAACAGGTGCCTCAAACAGGATCCCCCACATCCTTGATCTCCTCTTTAGCCAATGGGATTGAGACGTACACTTTCCTGGAGCACAGCTGGTATGGTTTGGTGCCTTACAAGAAGTTGTGTTTGTTTAGAGTATTCCAGCAGAGAATCAGCTCTCTCCTGGGCTGGTCGCCAGATGCACATATAGCACTGATAATGTCTCTGCCCTCAGGAAATTTATTGTCAAGAATTCATAGCAAGAGTACTTAATATATTTTTGCCATTTTCTGATGGGTAATTTTATCATTATGATTTTATGATTGGGAAGGAGGTGTTTCCTGCTTGGACAGGCTAGCCTTTCACATAATGCCACCATCAGATGGGAAAACCTCATCCTTTGCCTGGGACACAGGAAGGATAATGAAGAAAGCAGGTAATTTGGGAGCGTACAGAGAAATCTGGAAGTGTTTATATTCTGAGTTGGGTATATATTAAACTAAAAAAAAAAAAAAAAAAGTAGAAGTTACTAGAGTCAAAGCTCCTAAGATCTACAGGTAGTTCTCTGACAAAACTCCACCCCTTCTGGAGTTTGCAAATTGTCCAGTTTGAAAAAGGTGAAGGAGTATGTAAGAACTGTGACAACTGATTTCACATAGATTAGTGCTTATGGTCTCTGCTCATCTCTACCTGCTGTCAGTCTGAGAAGAACCTTAATATATGAGGTCCTGACTGCAAAGTTCTAACTTAGAAACTCCACACATCAGCATCCTAACATTGCACTTGCAATATTTTACAGTCAGCCCTTCTGCTAAGCCTGGAGGTTGCTAACAACACCTTTATTGCAAAACCTCTCTCTAGTTCTTGTGTTTCTGATGTGTCAGTGATTTCTGCGCTGTTATATTTGGAAATGTGGTATAAGGGGAAAATACCTTGCACATTAAAGCTACCATTGACCCTTTGAGACTGACTCCTTGTCCTATTCTCCTTCAAAGAGGAACTCTCCTAATGTAAGCATGCTCAGGAGGAGGGAGGGAGCATCATATTCAACCATGAAGCATCATGTGTGGTAGGAGAGTATTGTTTCTGCCAGAATATGAAACAATTTCTGTATCCCTGCCAAAACAATTGCTTGATGTGTGCTCCCTAATAGCTCATAATGAACCACAAACAAGCTTTTAAAGTAAGGATGAGGACACACTTGTTTATAATGTTCATATCCGGAGAATTGAACAAAGTGCCAAAGAATAGCACAGCTAAAGGGGGGTGCAGGGTACTCTTCAGCGCTTCATTACTTAAAACAATGGGTCTGTGAATTACAGTGTTTTCACTTCTGGGGATATTTAAACACTCAGTTTCTTCTAGAAGGGCATTCCTCCAATCAGGGTGAAGAGCCCTGATTCTGAAAAACTATATGCACAGAGGTGGTTCCTTCCTTCCATGCATTCAGTGCAGATGTATGCAGAAAAAAATCACAGCTAGGCAATCATAAAAGTCCTAGAGCATCATCTGTTAAATACACTTGGCGCCTACCTATTAAATAATAGACATAAATTGAAAGCTATAATCAAAGGGGGGAAAAAAAGTTTTTTGTAAAAAAGAAGAAAGCAGGAATCAGTGTGGCAGGAAGCTGCAGGCAAAAGTATTTCAAGGGACTGGAAGCATGAAGTCTCTTCCACCAAGATGTGAGTTTATATTAATCTATAGCAACAATGGTTACTCAAGTTCAAAAGTATACACTGCATACACATACATACAAAGGGAGCAACATGCTAAAACAGAGTTTAGGTTGAGTTTGAGGTAGCTCCTTATTGCTTAATTCACACAAATAGTCACAGTGCAGTTGTTGGTATCTATCGATGTGAGTAAAAAGAGAAAGGTCTTGTGCTGGTTTAGAGTTAAACTGGCAGGAGAAATGAATCCAACTCAGAATGGGATTGCAAGTCAGAATACCAATTTAATAAAAGATCTCAAAATACACTGATACAGAAGGAAAATTCATTTGTGCCACAAAAACACCAGAGCCACAAAGCCCAGCACAGTGAGGCACGAGCAGAATGGAGCTCACCAACCCCTGTACTGAGCACCACATGGTCCCCCTGAATTCAAAGTAAGAAGAAAGGAAGAAATCTGCTGATGAAAATGATGGTTGCAATCTGATGGCAGTCTCAGTCCAGATGAGGCTCTGGTCCTTCTCTGGATCTGAAGAGCAATCCCAGTCCCAAAACCCAAAGCTTGTATCTGCTTGGGCTCAGACGGGAAAGCCCAGTCCCTCCCCCAGGGTGGAGAGTTTCACAATGGGTGATTTACTCTGTGAGGTGAACAATGGCATATTTTTGGCATCCCTGACTGCCCATTAGCAGACATGACCCCTCAGGTGGGTGTGGAGGCAGGAAAGCTTCCTTATCTCACAGAAGTTCCTAACCATGCATCTTGTAGCCTGAGGGGTGGGGTGTGCCTTAGGCAGGTGCTGCAAATGGGCCATTGTGAGCCGTTTGTGCGGAAAAATGATATAGAGGGTTTAGAATACACACCCACACAGTGACAAACTGACCCTGGCTACTAAAACCAGGACAGGTCTCTGGGGCTCAGACCAGCTTTTAACTTGGTCAAATGCTAAACAGCCGAACATATTTTCAAATGTCATTTTTTTCTGACAACTATTTCCAAGGGTATTCTCAAAAAAAGTCTATTTTATTTTATCTCCTATTTTAAAAATTTCAGGCCTC
This sequence comes from Formicarius rufipectus, assembly GCA_013399695.1. Classification (NCBI taxonomy): domain Eukaryota; kingdom Metazoa; phylum Chordata; class Aves; order Passeriformes; family Formicariidae; genus Formicarius; species Formicarius rufipectus. The sequence goes on from VXAU01004927.1 coordinate 12,457, forward strand.
AGCAAAATCAAGCGTGATAAAATAGAATAGGAACAGCTGGAAAAAGGAAACCTGTAGTGGCTGATGCAGAGCAGTCTGTCTTCCTGAAGCCAGGAGTCCCGTTTGTCCTGCTCTTACTTTCTTTCACACACTACATGCCAGTGGCAAGCCAGGGCCATGCTCTTGTTCTCTACAGTTGCCATAGCATAAAACACAGCATAATTGTGGCTCCTAATTGTCCATGCAGCTGCCAATGCTGTATCCACATATCGGTGCAGCTGTTTAAAGTCCATCCCAATATGCATCAGCTGCAGAAGCACATGAATGGAGGATTAAGCTGTATTCAGCATAGGACTCCAGCAAGAAACCTGTATGGAAAGAAATTGTTTTATGGAGTCAAACACAGAGAACACAGAGTTCTCACAGAAGCAAAGAAAACCAGTCTCTTAGGTAGGGCATTGAACTCAAGGGAGTTAGGTTTAATTCTCCAACAGTTCAGCCACACATTTGTTTGATTATGAGCTGGTTAGATAGATACATGAAAACAGAGGTGTAGACAAATCAAAACTCATGAAATTTGCCTCCCTTTTTCCTATACAAGATATCTTAAATGCCATCATTTCTCAGAAACCAATAGCTGCTTCAGGTAGCCACTGAAACTCCAGAGGAGCTCCTCTCTCTGATCAGTTGCCTGGTGGGAGAAGTCTGTAATTGGTGGAAGGATGTTGTGAATTTCCCCCAACAGCCACTTTTACTAATACTGGATAGTATTTAATTCACTTTGTTATTAGGAATTTTTCTGAGGCCTGAGCACCTTGCCCCTGTATTTACAGAAGAGTTCCCATTGTTTTCACTGGTTGTACAACTGGGCCTGGTGCACAAATAGCCAAGGAAGACTTTTCACTGCTGAAACTATTAATCATCCTCTATGCTTATGTTGCTTTCACAACAAAATTCATAGGGTGGTTGTATAGAATGTCATTTGCACATGTGTCTTTGAAGGTGCATGGAAAAAAAACCAAACAAACCACTAAAGGATTCATATCCTGGCATCACTGACCACTCTCCCCCCTTAAAAAAATAAATGAATAGCATTTTCAAGTACATTTCCAACCACTTTTGACCCTGCTGATTCCACAGGGAAAACAGCTATGGAAACTGTGCCATTTAGGGGAAAGTTTTTTTCTGAGCTGTACTAGTATATTTGGATGAAAGGTTACCAGGCCACAGCTGCATTTTATCTAAAGGGATGTTTCCTTTTTAATGCATGCTGGAATTTATGATTAATCTAAATAGTCTGAGAATGCTGCCCTCATCTAAGATCATTCTTGGGCATTTTTGTGAAGACATGCAGCATGTTGTTGCACTCAGATCATGCTGTACATGTTTACCTGTTTCAGCCCTCCATCGAGGACCTCACATAAAACATTTACACACACCAGAAAAACACCATGAGAATAACTCCACCATGTAAGGATGGTTTATATATAAAAGATTGGCAGCTTAAAGGGTCAAGTAAAGTGAAATACAACCATTGGGAGTTTTTTGTATTCAAAATTCCCGTAATTTGGTTTATATGCCCTAGAAGGTTGGGCAAAAGTCCCCTTTCTCACCCTTTTTCACGTAAACATTTGAAAATGTTTATGCTTATGAATCCTTGCATGAATGACGAACTGAGATAGAGTGACTATGTTTGGAATCTTTTGTTTAACATGCCAAATACTGGATTAAACACTGTTTTGCTTCAGAAAAGGGACAATAATTAATCAGTTCTACTGAGAGTGAATATCTAATAGGCTTTAAAATTCTAAAAAAAATTCTAATTAAAATAGTAGACTAATCCTACCTGGACTTAAAACTTCTTGTTTCTGCAGTATGATGCAGATTAGCAAAGAGGTCCCAACCAGCTAGAATATATAATTTACATTGCCTTGCAATTGCTTTCAACACATATGATCATTTATCTTCTTCCTAACTGTGTTAACTTCTGTACAGTTGAGCATTATATGGATGGTACAAAAAATTCAGAAAAGACTGAGCTGAACTGTTAATTCATCAGTAAAAGGGAAAAATACAGCACTTGCACAAGGAAAATGTGTTGATAGCACAGTTGCAAAAGTTTTCATATGCTCTAAAATAAGTTCACAAATTTACTTATACCTGAATGCAATATAGAGACCTAAGAAATTATTTTTCCCCCTCAGTTTCACAAACTTATTTCTCTTACGTTCTTGTACACTGAGTAAAGGTTTCAGGAGCTTAGTGAAACCTCATGTGCTATGAATTAAGACTTAGAATTATTTATACTTGCTCTAACAGCAACACTCTCTACTACAACAGCCACATCCAAACCAAAATTAAAGTTGTAGCTGCTACCCTGCACTCATAGCCATTCAGTTCTTCACAGTGGGGTTGAGTGATTGGGGATGGAGAGACATCAGGATCTAACACCTGTGGGCCTCTTGGTCTCTTTGTAGCATTCTATGGCGGCTCTGTGGCCCCACAATGTAATCATGATGCTGAGACTCCAGTCAGTCTTCCTCATGACAGCTCATGGTCTTCTTCAACTGCCACATATCTCCAGAGATTAAAGAGCCCCAGGGACTTGGCTCACATGCCACAACATACAGACTTACTAGCTATAGCTTCAGCACAGCTGGAAAGATCTAATGGAGGTCTCAGTCATGACAGTCCCTCAGAAAGCATTTAAATAAACATGAAAAAAGTCCATTTGTACTGGAATGGATAAATAACTGGTTGAAAAATAAATGGAAAAAAAAAAAAAGAAAAAAAAAAGAGCAAGAATAAAATATGGTGTCTCATGAGATGAATGTTACCAGGGCAGTTCCACAAGATCTGTACTGGGATCTGTGCATTTCCAAATTATCATAGGTAATCTGTACACGAAGGTTAAAAATGAGGCAAGGAAGTCTGCAGAATGCGCAATTGGTTGCAAACAGCTACAGAAGGATCTCACAGTACTGAGTGATGAGGCAATAAAATCACAGATTAAATTCAATGAGAATCACAAATGAAATGTCAATAAATGCAAGTAGAGGTGCATGAAGGAGAAAAAACCAACTATCTATATGACTACATACACAGTGATGAACTCTAAATTAGGTATTAGCTATGGAAATTATCAATCTAGCAAGAGATCTGGGAGTCATTATGGATAGTGCTCTGAAAAGTCAGCTTCTTGGCAGTAAAGTGGCAAATAGTGCACTGGGAATTATCAGGCAAGGAACTGAAAATAAAACAGACCATCTTTGTAACATTATATAACTGCATGGTATGTCTGCATCTTGAGTACTACTGGTAATTTTAGTTACCTCTTTGGATAAGCATATCATAGGAGACTTCCTGAGAAAAATCATGGGGAAATGAAGGAAAATAAATAGACTGGGACATTTCTACATTGAAAAAGAGAAGATGAAACAGGTATATGACAAAGCAAACAGTAGGAATGTGCCTTTCTAACAGGAGCAGGAGAGGGAACTAGCAAATACCTCCAAGGGGTTGACAAAAAATAATCTAGGAATGTGCAGTATAACTTTTTTGTGTCTCCACCTCTCTTGTCCACAGTAATTTTTCTTTTTCACTCTATAGTAGCTTTTTGAGACAAACATTCATCTTTTAGCATTGTGGAAGCAAGAAGTGAGCAGAACCATAGGATCCAGCTCAAGCTAAGGTCCATGGGGTGAGCACAGAGTTATTCTCACCAGAGAGTTTCGGCTAAGAGCCCAGGCTAAGCAGGGCAGGTACCTCACCAGGCTGCCAAGACCCAGGATGCTAAGGGTGCTGGGGCATTGAAGTTATTCTTCCCTCTGCAGTGTACAAAAAAACCAAGTAGGAAGGTGTGATCCTGGTCTCAAGAGGAGCTCAGGTGTTTTTGAAGAGGCTTCTTAGCAGTTCTGGGAGCAAGCTGGGCAAGGAGGAATTATCTCTGGAAGGTGGTACAAGCCCAGGAATGGCTTTATTGAGCACTGGCATGCAAGGACTTAGTGAGGGAACAAAAAGTTGGCTTTCAGAGGAGGGGATGAGATGATGGGTGGACTTTGTTTTGGAAAGGTCAAAGAATGACGTTAGACAGGCATCTATGGTGGGAAAAGTTAAGGGCAAATAGAAAAGGTCAGTAGTCAAACCTGAATTCTCAGACAATCTGTTTAATTACTATGTAGAAAAGAAGGCACAAATAAACATTCAATATTCTTCTATAAAACACCCTGAGAAATGATCAGATAGCACATTTAAAACAAACTTAAAGAAATGCTTTTTTATGCACAAGACAAGTGGAAATCATGATGAGATGTTCTGGAGACCAGTGGAGTTCAAAAAGAAGCAAATAAAAAGACACTGACTGACCTGGAAAAGATTATGTTGTCAGTTTATCCTTTCAATTAGTACCACTTGCACCTTCCTCTGCTTTCAAAGCAGAAATCACTAAGGACTCCTTGGAGCCTAGTATGTCCATCACCACACATTAACTTCCCCACATGGAAAGGCACTGAGTGAGTGAGTAAAATTTGTAATATCACAAAGCAGAAGAAAAAGCAACATCTCTACATTATAAATTCTAAAAACTAAGAAATTCTGATTTCTTCTACATAAACCTATAGGAACACCAAATGCAGCTCTTAAAGTATATTTAATGGAAAAAGTACTGCTTTACATGGAACCTCTCCGTTTCATCCTTTGAACTGTGTGTGCTGATTTTGATGCTCACACCAAGGACAGCAAAACTAGGCTGTTACGTGACTCTACTAAATACATGCCTGTGTATGTTTGTCCAAGAGATAGTAGGAATAAGAATCACTTCCTTGGTAATATATCCCAAGTTCTGGGGGGAAAAAAAAAAAACCAAAAACAAAAAACAAAAAAACCTTTGCATAGAGAATAGTGACATAATTTTACTCCTTTCTAGCAGCTGAAATAACTGTTGTGACTCAATTAGCCCATTCAGAGAAGAGAAAGATAATCTGCTCTCCTTGTGGTACAGAGCACATGGGTTTAGAAGGGAAGCCTTCTCAAAAGAGTGTGTGGTATCTATACATTTGGCACCATAACTTCCAGGGGAGACAAGTTGGATTTATTTCCACAGTGTAGTTGCTACTTGCTTCCCCTTGAAATTCCTTAATAGATGGTAAGCTATTGCTGTGTTAAGAGAGAAATAGAATATATAGTTAATATCAAGATAGATTCTTTTTGTATCAACATAACTTTCATGTTAATCCACAGTTAATCCGCCCATGTATTCACCACTTCTTGGACAAAACTTGCTTGAGTTGCACAAAGCCTTTCCTTTTCTCTCTCTGCCTCTCCCTCCCTTTTCCCATACGAGTGTGGTTATAAAGCAGGAAGTGTGTTACAATAAAAGAGCCTCAGATCAAGGTTCCGATCAAAAGATCAATTGCAGCTATACTCCAGGAGAGCAGGCTGCCAATAACTGAGTAGGAGGAGTTGGGGATGGGCCTTACACTCCAGCCATTCCATGAGAGAGAAAAAGCCAAAACACAGAATCTCTACTGTTGGAGGGGGTAGCTCAGCAAACAAACTGAAAGGAAAACTGCTCTGCTTGTCCTCTGCCAGGCAGCGGTAGGAAAGCTGGTGGGAATGCCAACACCATTTTGGTTTTTTGGTTTTGGTTGGTTTTGGTTGGTTGGTTGTTTGGTGTTTTTTTGTTTGGTTGGTTTTTTTTTTTTTCCTAACCACCATTTTGGTTTTTTGGTTTTGGTTGGTTTTGGTTGGTTGGGGTTTTTTTGGTTTTTTGTTTGTTTTTTTCCTAACAGAAAGATTTCCAAAAAAGTAAGGTTTACATCTGCTTTAACATAGTTTGTTAGAAACATGAACTATGCAGATGAATTCTCTTGTGTTAAATAAGGGAGCAAAATCTACAGTTTTTGTCTGCGATGTCTTTTTGTGAATTGGTGGAAAAGGACATATTCATTGGCTCCACCAATAATCTGAATGTCATTCAAAAAAGTATTTCTCCCACCTGCAAAACAGCCACAGATAAATCTAGTGAATAAATGCTATTTATGAAGCTCTTTCTTTCAAAAAAAAAAAAAAAGGATCATATAAAATTATTACCATTTTGCTCCTAAAAACAATGTGACCCATTAAGGATGTTCGGATAGTTATGAGAGGGTACTTCGCTCCAGGAGAGAGAAATTTAATTGCTCTCCATCATACGCATCATGAATGTTTCCTTGATATCACTACTCCTCAGTTCTTCCCCCATAAAGACAATACTCTCCTACCTTTTGGGATGTTGTCAAGGGTAAATATATTAAGCATGTTTGGGTGTTATAGCACAGATAGGCAATCTACAAATTGTCTAAGAAAGATAGTCTATTCCCCATTGCACAATAGAGAGCTCTAGATTCCCACAAGCACAAGAACAAGGTCTATAATACATTGCTAAGTATTAATCAATGCAGTGATCTTCTGCCCACCTAACACTCCATGTGTAATCTTAACAAAAATGTAGTGCTGATGGATTTATCTCAAAGATGACTGCACAATGGATTAGATACTGCATGGGCAGAAACCATTATAGTCTTAGTGAAAGTAAACTTAATTATAACACTTCAAGACCTGGTCTAAAGTTTAATTGAATGAATGTATATTTCATGTCTAAACAGTTAAAATTGTCTCTGGCTGTCTAAACTTACAGAAAAGTGAAATATTTCTCTTGAAGCATAAACTCTGGATGCCTTCAAGGCTTTAAAATAACATACATATATATATATATATATATATTACCCAGGTACAGATACTTTAAGATTATTAACATATTTTAGAAGGGAAGGGAAGGGAAGGGAAGGGAAGGGAAGGGA
>VXAU01004927.1:19368-57034 GCA_013399695.1 Formicarius rufipectus
GGTGGTTGGGCACTGTAACAGTCTTACTAGGGAAGTGGTCATGGAAACAAGACTGACAGAGTTCAAGAAGCATTTGTATGATACTCTCAGGCAGATGGTGTGACTCATGGGGATGGTCCTGTGCAAGGCTAAGAGTTGATCTCGATGGTCCTTGGGGGTCCTTTCCAACTCCACATATTCTGTGATTCTGTCATATTCTTCTCTTGGCCCAAAGAAAGAGAACCACCATTCTCCTTATAAAGGCAATGTCCTTCCGGAGCTAAATAGGGCATCGTAACAAAAAGTGTCAGCAACATCATACTCTGAAAGGAGTATAATTCCTGTCAAAACTGACACTAGGATCCTTACTCATTCAAATAAGCAGGTCCCATACAGGTATAGACCCACAGAAGTGAGTCCCATCTGATTCTAGTAAGGCTGAACACTTGCAGAACTTAGAGTTGCATGTATTTCTCATATATTGTATCTTCCAAAAAGCTGCAACAGATTAATAGGTCTTGTTCCCTAGATAAAAAACCAAGGATTATGGTTGCTCTGTCAAGGCAGCTGAGGATCAGGAAATCTTTTTTGTCAGAGGTCTGGCCTTCTGAAGTGGATGGTGCTGGTGATGGATGCTTCAGTTATGAGCTGCTCTCCACAAAGCAGGTATGACGAGATTCCTTCCTACAGACAGCTCTAGCTTCCCACATCTGTACTGCAATGCACACTGCACCTGTAGCACTCTAACATGCTGTCAGCACATCCTCTGCTGTGCCAGGAATACCTTCACGAGATGTTACCCAGCTGCTAAAGCCTCTGTGTAGCCACTTCCTGAAAACAGTAATCTCAAGATTTTCTTGACCTAGCTAACATAATGGCTCACAGGAACCTAAAAATTCCCCATGAACACCTGAATTCATGGAGAGACACATTACTTGAATCCCAAATAAATTCAAACTTTACAAGGGACTGTGTCCTACTATATATTTTATTGACTATTAAAATTAATTGTAAATAGATGAAAGAGGGGGCAAATGGACTCAGCTCACTCAGTGTATTAAACACAAAAGACTAATGAGCAAAGGAGTTACCATAATTTCATATCTTCAAGTATCGCACCAGTCCAGGAAGGGACAAAAGGATTATCTACCAAAATATATAGTCCATTTATTGACTAAAAAAAAAAATCCTGAACTGCTCCTTAATTTCCATCTCCTATTTTAAAAGCAGAAAGGGACAAAAATGCAATAGCACCAAGACAACAAATAAAAAAGTAATCTTCTTTTATTTCTCTTAAAATAGAAAATAAATGTATAAACTGGGGAAATATGTACCAAGAATGGTTATTCATGCTATAGAACAAGAAAGATTTTTGTCAGTACATGGGAAATATGAAAAGGAATTAACTAGGCTACAGGTCATGAAGAGTTCAGCTGATATAAACAGCAGAGTTGCAGAAGTTTGCCTCAGAGTTTAGCAAAGCAATAGTAAAGTTTAATAACAGTAAAGTGTTTAGTACAAATACTGCCTTAACTAGATCTACAGTTACAGGCCCGAGCTATTGATCTCAAAGTATTATATTGATGCATTATAGCTGCCGGGGACAAGAACATCTAATTCCAGGCAACAGCCAGCATTCTGCCATGTTGATTTAGCCTCTTCCTAACTGCTCTGTTTTCAGTATGTGTAGTTCAAAATGCAGACAGTACATATTCTCCATTTATTCCTTCTCTAAACTATCATACCATAGCTGAATGAGTTTGCAGTGTTAGCAACCATACGCAGTTATACACTGTTTGATGATAATTTTTGGACTGTGTCTTTCTTATTTCTGTTTTTCAAAGATTTTTTTGCCAACTTCACTTCTAGCAGAAACAATGGCATCATACATCATTACTTAGGAGCTTGAAAGGAAACAGCTTATGCTGTATCAATAGGTACAGAAAAATAAACGCACTAAGACAATTTCTGTGTCTCACAGCTTGACTAGCTACCTCATCTTTGAATTAATGAGAAACGAGAGCTGACTATTCCAAAAGCATATTTCCCCTTTTTCTTCCAAACCTGTTTTGAAGGACTTTAAATAAATTCACAACCAACCACCCTGCTCCTTTGTGTTACAGATGCATACTACACACACGGTGTTCATGCAAAAGAGCTGCAAATAGAGTGTTTAAGGCAAAGGCGCTCAAATAACCTGACTTTCTGCAGCACCTGGGGCTCTGAGATCAGAGGTGTTATCCTCCAAAGGCACCTTGCTCTGCGGTTCACCGCCTCTCCCACCATTGTGTGAGCAGCCCCTGGAATGCATAGGCGAATTCCTTGGACATGTCATCTCTTGAGTCCTCTTTCATCCTACTGAGGATGGAGACAGGTGTTAAATCAGTGTGAGCACCCACTATACTACAGATGTTGATGGGGAAAAATGAGAAGAAAAAGACAATGCTCCTTTTGTCCAGACTGTAATTTCTATGTTAAGAGAGAACCTGTGTTGCTTCTTCCTGTTCAGTCAAGTTCTTTGTCGCAAACTCCTTGCACTCCATTCCCCGTTTTGGACGGCTCCAGAGATTAGCATAAATCTTTCTTGCCCCAGTGACCTGGAATAGGTTATTTGCTAGCTGCACAGTGTAGCGAAAAAATAAAATAAAATACACAATTCTGAGTATGGTTGAGAGGGATATTATCCTCTCTAACAGAAGAGGCAGGTACTTCTCCCATTACCCTAAAGAAACAGAGGACATTCCTGATCATCCTTCACAGACATAATTTTAAGCTTGAAAATGTTTGCTTCTCTGCATTGTGTAGCTTAAAATAAAAGCCCTCATGTTGAAATCTTCAGTATAAAGATGATGGAGTTCCCAACTTAGTCTTGCTGTTTGTTTCTCATGTTTACTACCGCTCATAACATTTAGTTTTATTTATAGTTAAAACACTTTTGAAAACATCTTTACAATTATAGTTCCACCTCATAAGCAGTTCATTAAAACACCAGCTTTTAGTGCAATAAAATCTGTGACAAAGTAAACAAAAATCCCTACATGAACTGTAATGTGTGCCCTGCTGAACTCACATATAAAAAGCACATAGAACAGATTTAGGATTAGAGCCAAAACCAAAGGAACATACACAGGTTTTGGTCATCATCAGTTGTATCATAGCAGCACAACACATTTCTGCCTGTATGCTTCTGAGCATTTTGTAGAAGCCTCCTTTCTATTTGTGCAGCACTTCCTACAGTCTCCCTTTCTGGACACACAGAAAGTCTCACTCATAGGCTTACCAAAGCTCCACAAAGCAAATAAAACTATTGCAATGATTTCATCTCCTTCTTGCCACCCAACAGCATTATTATTAGACTCTTTAATGTGTCCTTCAGTCATCGAGTACCAGTGGGTATGGCAAAATCTCCTTGCTTCTGTCCAAATACTCTGTGAGAGGTCTTTACTCAGACAGCAAACCAGTCTGAAAGTAACACCTGCACTGGGGATGATTTGGCAAGTCTCCAGGCAAGGATGGTCCTATGTATCTAGCACATGGAATGAAGCCTTTGGCAGCTGCTCCATCACTGTGACCCTGAAGATCATCAATACCATCCTGCCCCAAGAAAGCAGCATTTTGACTTGGCTTTGAAGTTAGACCTCCTGAGAAAAAAAATAGCAGAGGAACATGTTTTTGATTTCAGGCACTGCCAGAGGTGTCCTGAGCCATGAAATTACAGCCTGAGGTAAGTTAAACCAACCCATGTATGTCTGTATTCATCACCATGAGGACCAAAACACTCAACATTGTCTCCGCCGTGCTGCCACCCAGAAAATGGCATTGGCTGTCTTACAAATAGATGTATGGTGGGATGAAACTGGGGGAATTCTTAGAGATATATAGCTCAGTCCCAAGCTTGCCTTGTCTCCCTGCAAACCATCCTGGAGCAACAGAACAATGCACAACAGGGTGCCCAACCTTTTCCCTGGCACATATGTTGAAACATGGCACTGTGGTGTGGCCATAGCTTAGTCAGCAGTGACTAATATTTGTGTGTGTGCTGCTGGTGCAAGAAGAGCTGCAGATCAGTTAATGTAGGATCTACAGAAACCACAATAAGTGTCAGGTGTGAGCATGTCTCAGGTTGTATTGGTCAAGTCCTTTGCCTGCCCCAGGCTCTTGGGTAGGTGTAGAAGGATCATTCTACATCCTTCCTCCCCCACAACTTCTCCTAAGGCAAGCTCTGGCATGGCACAGGGAAGCACAAAATCTTTTGCTCAGAAACAGACTCTGAGACCTGAACTTGCAGGAAACTAGGAACCTGTATGTACACCTGAATCTAAATTCCCAGAGGGCAGACTGAACAAAAAAACTATGCATCGAACTAGACCCTACTCTAATTTGTCCCAAAAGTTAAGGTTCAAATTCTGAGCAGCTCAAATGTTATCACTAAGCTACTCCCACAGGCTGAGGTACAGAGATCCAACCTGCCTGAGTTTCTGACGAATGTGTTTGGCTTGGCATTTTGCCCTGCCCTGCTTTCAGTTTTGTAAAGACCATTTTCAATTCCCTCCCCTTTCTCTCGTCCTCATCATTTTTAACTTATATCTTCCATATTTGATACATTTTGAATCTTTCTACTTAAAAAAGTAANGCTGACAGTCTCCCATTGTATCTGTCATTTCCTATTACTCTCTGTGACATGACAGACCCTCATATGGATATGATGCATTATGACACGACACATGACACCAGTTACCCAACATTGTACCTCATTAGAGGAAAGTGTAAAGGCATAAACCAGGGGTGAGCCTCTCCTATTAATCTCTTGTTCCTTTCACTACCATAGCTAAGTGTTTGTGTGGTTGTTTTTCCCCATTGGTCAGTCTCATAATTGTTTTTGAACACCGACAAGGACAAAAACCCTGAAAGGTTTAAAACCCATTACACTCTTTTCAGTGTAAACACAGAAATAAAATCTTTTTTAAATAGTCCCAGTTAATCCCTTCTTATTATCTGCAAGGAAAATAAGAATTTGTGTATCACTGACAGCACATCCTGGATTTAATTATTTACTGACTGCAGAATGGCTTAATCAGAGTTACTGTTGGCCAGGCAGGAAAGAATCATCATGAAGGGTGCTGGGTTAACTTTTAGCCACCGTTTGGAAAAAACCCTGACCCTTCTCAGATCACAGTAACATGTTTTCTGTCAAAATCTGCTGGGGAGAAAAAATGCAAATGTTGTTGTGGGAAAGAAAGATTATTGCTGCTGTTCCTTCCAGTTTCTCTTCTGTGTTTGATAATTTTGTTTTTCTTTCTAATTGTACCTAACAAATATCATCAGAATAAACCTGAATAATATTTGTTTAAAACTGTGAATGGAAAGAAGCTGAGTCCAGTTTCTCATCTGTTTCTGTGGACATCATAAATTCCAAGGACAAGAAGACACTGTTACAAAGGTGGATATTTATTAGCTGCACTAGATTAGCCTCAGTCTGATTTTCAGTCATTGTAGCTGACCACCTCTTCGTGCTTCACGTGGGCACTCCCTGCGTTGTACTAACATCCTGGACCTGGTTAACAAATTCCTGCTCGGTATGTGGTGACTTCAGCTCATGAAATACCAAGGGTGTCTCTCTGTGTTTTTATAACATTTTAGTAGCAGAGAGGATGAATGAGAAATGGATGCTTATAAAGCTGTAGGAAGCAGTAGGAGGCAAAGCAAACAATACCAACAGTAGATCAGACACCTGGAGACAAGTTGCTAGATGCTGCAGTTAAATCAAAGTCAGGGGATACAGCTGTAAACTTTTGTTTGCTATGTATTTGCCACTCAATAGAAGAGTGTATGTATATAGCTCAGATGACTGAAGATACTTCAGGAGGATGTCATTTGGGTTCCTTGATAACACTGGGTGCCATGAAGAGATTTTGTGTGTTTGAAAGAGTAAAACGTTGTCCTGGAGTTCACTGCATTGAACTAGTTACGACTGACAGTCACCAGCCACCTGATGAAGGCAAATTTTTGCATCCCCCAAAAAAGGCACATTTTCAGCAGTTGGCACTTCTAATGTCCTTCTCATTGGAGAAATTAAAGACTGAATAATGGTGGTAAAAGTGATACTGAGCTGGCTCTTTAGGCTGGAATGATCTTCTACTGACTATGAAGATGTGAGACGATGTTGACTTGTTGTCACACCTGAAAGTGAATAAAGTGAATAAATGTAAAATTGCTCTTTTACATTGGCATTCCATAACTTTTGTTTTTAAGAGAAGGATAGAGTGTTTTTAAAGTTGGATTTACATTTTGGACCTCCTGGTCCTGCTACTGACATGACTATTTCTAGACAAATATACTCTACAAAGCAGAAAGCTGATTTCCTGTTTGTTAGTAAATGTCAGCAGAAGATATCTGAGTCACTCACCTTGACTAATTGGTACAACGAATTATGGAATGCCTTAACATGAAAAAGATTAGCAATATCCTCAAAATCCTCAATCAAAATTATTTCTGAGCACTTGGTTGCATATTTCTGACTTCTGCTGGAGGAAATAAAACATAGCCCTGTAGAAAAGCTACTAACCTTTTACAATCTGCTGAGCTTTTTTTCTTTATTGGGTATGTTTGCCAAAGAGCTTCTGACAACATAAGTAGTTCATTATAAAGGAATGAACTTCCTCTAATTGTGGGGCTTTTTCATCTCTAAGTGCCCTAAATAAGTGAGTGAGCTATGCTAACGGGTTTTTTTTTCACTGCAGAATGCATTCTCTCCATTCATAATGGTTTTATTTTGACATTGCAGATGTTAAGAGCTAACACAGCAAACTCTTCCCTGGTGAGGTGCCAGTAAATTCTAGGTTATAGGAGACCTCATTCTGCAAATAGATGTATGCACGGGCAATCACTAGCTGCCAGATAATACATCTGTAGAATCCATGTCCAACATTCCAGCCTTCCTTCAAGCAAATGATCCATTTTGACCAAGGGAATGATCCTGGATAGCTACTCTATCTGACAGAGCCATAGTATCTTGTGACACATTACAAAACATTTTTGGATCTGTGGCTTTGGGCCATTTGAAAAAGTAGGTAGGTTTGCTTCTTTAAATATATAAAGGCTCTGTGTACTTCCTTGAAGTGCTGCTACCTTACCTTACTAAGGACTTAAATGCCTAGAAGACAAAATTCACCAGGAGGGTTTACCACTTAGAATTATTCTCCACCATACTCAAGTGGCCCATTAGATCTCCAGTCCCTAGGCAAGTGTCCAGGCTCCCCACTAAAGGAACAGTTCCTGGTAAGCAGGATAAGCTCAGCTAACCAAGTAGCAAGAACCAAAGAGATAAAATCAGGACTTAAATTATCAGAGATGAACCTGGCTAACTTCAGGTAAGAAAATGCCACGTCTGTTTTTTCATTCAGGATTTAATGGCCCTGAAGTTCTTTTGAAAGTAGGCTAGGTCAGAGGAGGTTCTGGGCTGAAAATTGTGACAATGCCAATGGACAGTGTTAGACAGTAGGTTAATACCTGAGCACCTGGACATCTGAATATCAGATGACTGCTTTAGTTGAGTCATAAAAAATGATCAAAAAAGCAAAATTTTTTCAACAGATTTCCATTGAGTTTACAACCAAAGAAAAATTAGTAGGGTTCCACAAGTTAAAAGGAGAATGAAAACACTCAACAAAAGTCCTGAATTTCTTTTTAATACTGGAAAGACCAGAAGTGGGTGTTTTAAGCAGCTAATCCCACACCCAGTTCCAAGACAGAGTTCATGTTTTATGATCAAAAGAAACAAAAACCAAAACCAAAAAGAAAACAAACTAAAAAAACTCCAACAACAAAAAGGGCCATCCTTCCTTCTAGAAAAGGAACCACTTTCTAGCAAATAGAGTCTTTGCCTATATTTGCCGCATTTTTCTTCCAACCTACTATAAGGTATTTAAAGTGGTAAACCTGCTGCTAGGTTTTTTTCTGCTCATGTGTACCCTAAATTACAAACTAATCCACCACATAACTCTAAAGTTGCCCAACCCAGCGCTAGGATGATAATTCCACTTGCAAGAAGGCCACATAAGAATTAGTTGTTGCAGTGGTGCCTGAAGCATAATGCTCTTGATCAGACAAGTATTATAACAAGAGCCTAATCCATGCCATACTGAAGTCATAGGAAATAATCCCACTAATACAAATAGATTGAATTAGGACTTGCAAATTTTTGAGGTAGATACTAAGTATAATTCCTTGGTTAATGATAATGACATATATATCGCTTTAGAAAAAAAAATTTTAAAAGTTACCTTTGAAAGAATCATAACATTAAATAGGTTGGAAAAGATCATTCTGTCCAACCATTAGCCCAGGACTGCCAAGTCCATCACTAAACCATGTCCCCAAGTGCCATATATAGATGTCTTTTAAATACTTCCAGGGATGGTGACTTAAATGGTTCCCTGAAAAGACTATTGTTCCAATGCTTGGAAATCCTTTCAGTGAAGAAATTTTTCCTGATATCGAATTTCAACATCCCCTAGAGCAACCTGAGGCCATTTCCTCTTGTACTATCACTTGCTACTTGGGAGAGGAAACCAACATCAACCTGGCTACCACCTCCTTTAAGGTTCTTGTAGCGAGTGATAAGGTCTCCCCTGAGCCTTCTTTTCTCAGGCAAACAATCCCAGCTCCCTCAATAACGACTCACAGGACTTCTGTTCCAGACCCTTTCCCGGCTTTGTTGCTCTTTTCTGGACACACCCCAGCACCTCAATGTCTTTGCTGTAATGAGGGACCCAAAACAGAATACAGAATTCGAGGTGTGGGTCCACTAGTGCTGAGTACAGGGGGACAATCACTTCCCTAGTCCTGCTGGCCACACCAAAAATGAGGAACACTGAAGCACAACTACCTTTAAGAACAGATATCAACACTTTTACTTAAAAATTGTGCCTTAGACTGTGAGTAATCACAGGGGCGGAGTCATAAGAAAGAAGAGAGAGGAAAAGTGATAACAAGAACACTGAGGACATTGATCAGCATGGTATGTGCTTATGATCATGTAAGGACGGACTGCAGTGACCCCATTTAGCTCATGGTAGACCTGGCCTTGAGTAATACTGCTGTAAAGTCACTTGCTGATGTTATGACCCACCCCTAAATTCAAGGGTAACTGAGTTTCTCGTTAATATAATGACCAGGATAGATGATAGATAGATAGATAGATAGATAGATAGATAGATAGATAGATAGATAGATAGATAGATAGATAGATAGATAGATAGATAGATAGATAGATAGATGAGAGAGAGAGAGAGAGAGAGAGAGAGATTTTAGAACAATTTGGTTGCAATAGAAAGGAAGTATGCATCCCTTTTGGTTATTTTCTATAGTGACATGACAATATAAAAGTATGACAATATCACGTAAGAAAATATATAAGGAAAAAAAAAAGAGAAAGAAAATATGAGAGTAGATAGCAAATACATCACCACCTGTATATCCAGTGATGAGACATGATTGTTGCAATTTGTATGTCTGTGGGAATGGATTCAGAATGTAACTGATAAGACCGTGAACTGATGCTTTAATATTGTTTAAAATGTATGTTTACCCTTCTCCATGTGCTTTCTTCCCCTTCCCAGAATCCATGTGTACCCTTTTCCCGAAACCATGTGTTCCTTCCCAGAGATCCTTTGCATCTCTACAAGACCCCTCCTCAGGGTACAGAGGGATGTGGTCCACCTTGCTACCAGAAACCTTTCCCCGCCTCTATGTTAATTCCCTTATTCCTGTTGGCCCAAAGCCACAACAATCCCCTTTCCCCCATTGGAAGATTAGAACACCCTCCAAAGGACTATAAAAGTGCTTGCTTTCTGAATAAAGCTCTCTCTGCTCGCACCCTCTCCAAGCTGCGTGGCATCTTTGTCTTCTGCTCAGGCTCCACGTGGCCGGGGGGGAACCAGGGGGGACACCCCTCTCTCCTAGATACATGGACTAAAAACCTAACCTAGGAGGATACTCCATACTGCTGCGGCCACCCCACTCCAACGAGGCTATCAACTCCTATCCCAACCGGGATATATGTCCACTGGTCAGAGTGATGGTCTCACTCTTGATCCGTCAGGGTTAGGAGAAGTCCACAAAACCAAGAGTTCAATGGGTTAATAAACATTCAGGTTCAGGTGGGAACTCTCAGGTACCTTCCCTGATGGGGAAGTTTTATCACTGTGGATCACAAGCAGTTCTCTAATGGAAGGCCCCAGAAATTAGTCTGGGGGCACTTTGGTGATCAGGGGTGATCTAACTTGGTGATATGTGTATGAGCTGTTGCTCCTTTTCACAGTTTATCACAGTGGGAATTTTTGTCTGGATGCATTAACCAGGATGTGCTAAACAGATCTCACCTCCACTAGGCTTGGAACTAGTACCTTCTTGTTGCAAATTCCTCTGTTCTGTGCTTATCTCAAGTTCCTTCTGTGGCCTTGGCAGTGTTTGAGACAAGCAACTGTCTTCTTTAAGCTCTTAGAGCTGTGGGGAAGAAGGAATGTTGCAGCAGCATCCGGTCATTCAGTGCACCCAGAGAACCCAAATGATAGCTGACTTTCTGTTCAAAGAGCAATTTAAAATTGTTACCTCTGTTCTAGTGCTGGCTATACACCAGGACCTTTCCCAAAGCCTTTGGCTCCATCTGTTTGCGGGTGGGGGTGAGGAAGATGAGAGAAAAATGCACAGGTAAAAGGGGAGTGGGTCTGTAAGACCCGCCTTCTGCCAGCTGAAACCACTCGTTTCACTCTAAAATCTTCTTTGAAGGAAAGATAATCTTTTTCTCTTTGTTCTCAGTAATGGCTGGGCTGTGACGCAGGTGCAACACAACTCAGGCACCAGCTAAGCTCAAGAGCCCTAAAAGCAGCTCCTGAGGGATGGAGTCCTAGGAAGACAGCTGCAATCCTAGAAGAAGGAGTGTGCCCCAGGTCCAAAGTTACCTTCAATTTTCAAGTGGTCTTTTCCACTGCAAAGGCCTGGTGCAAAGGTCTTCACTGCTGCTTTAGTCCTTACCTGAGCATCTACAACATGTGGATAAACCTGTACAGGGTCAGATGGCTTACTAGAGAAGTGAAAAATTCACTGTTTATTGAGGTGGTCTTTCTGCCAGCTTTATTTATCCACAAGGATATGAAGGATGCTGAAAGCAGCCTGGAGCGAAAAAATGAAACTGAGTTTTAAAGGCATGTGACAATGTCTGTATAACCCCAACATATTAACCACTACTCCTATGCACCATAACAATTTCTGTTCCAATGATTCCCCATATATTAGCCAGATACCATATGTGAGCTAGGGAAGACTTCTGAAGAATTAGGGAGTGGTATGTAAGACAAGCACAAGACTGATGTATCAGATTGTATGTGAGGATATACAGGACAAAGCTGATTTGAGCAAGGGGCCTGATAGAGTCTCCTGGGGTCACTTGCCTGGAGTTACCCCTCCTTGTGTGTGCAGGCACACTGCTAGAAAAAATTGCAATATTCTCGTGCCTGGATTCAGCTGCGCCATGACCTGAGGGTGGGAGGAAGGGGAGCTGCATAGCCAGATGGCTGCCAGCACTTCTCCTGGGCCTGCCAGGTGCTGACAGTGAGGAGGGATGTCCCATTAGCCCCATCCTCTGTAAACCTATGCTGTCAAGTGATGATTGCACACCAAGACTTCACCACCTCTGTGCAAAGCACAATCCATGTTACTCAAAGGCTGTCACCACTGGCATTACTAGAAAATGTTTGCCTTGGTTTTTCCAGGAAGGGACAGGCAGACAGGGAACAGAGTGGAGTCTTACTGCACTGATGTGTCCCATCTGGGCCTCTAACCCGGGCAATCAGAGGAGCAGGACTGCAGCTAACCAGATATGGGTTGAAACCTGAAACACCATCTTGTATCCCTGTTCTGACTTAAGCTCTCGTCTGAAACAGAAAAACTTTCACCACCTTTAGGTAGGATGCTGCCTACCTAAAATGGACCAAAGATAAGAGTTATCTTGCCTTGGGTGACACCCACAATGTTTTTTTGAAACTCCTTTGAACATATAGTTTAATTGCCTTCTCTTGTGAGCAACACAGTGAAGACTCAATTAAATGGAATTTTTCTTCTGTTCACAGAACTCTTTTTATATACTAGTCTTTTTCTCTACCTGGTTCTAGTCCTATTGTAGCAACGTATCGAATATTACCAAAAAAAGTACCTTGATGTAAAAATATATGTCATTCTTGTCTTTTACAGGAAATCTTGGGAATATATTTTCAGAGGTAGATTTTATAAAAGTTTGTTCACTTTACTGAAACTTTGGACCATGCAACGCCAAAAAATTATTTCAATACCAGCAGAGAGGCAGCTGGATCCAAGGCAGAAAAGGGAAGAAAAAAGGAAGCATTAAACTTATTGCAGTGCTGTAGTACATGCATTGTAATTGGTTCCCTGTGAAATCAATAAGGTTTAGGTATGCTTAGCACAGTAGGCTCCTTCTAAAGTTTTTGAATATGTTAAGGCAGAATTTACTTCGGTTTCCAATAGCTGAGCTTTATTAAGATGAAGTTTAAAATTTTTAAAAGCATAAGTAGAAACAATAGAGTTGTTGCAGTACTGGGGAAGGAGTCTAAATAATCATGTCCAGAAGCATTTGAACTGAAGGATAAATTTGAAAAAAATGTGGAAAACAATAGCCCATTACAATGGCAAAATCCATCAGCTGAAGAAAGCAGGACAGACATGGTCAAGGCATTGTGCTTAAAGGATATCCATAAGATACGCATATACAGTAACAGAGAGTGACATTCTTCATGTTGTATCAGTTTAAAAATCCAGATAGATCTAGATATAGATGTCAGCTACTAGGAAAACCAGGCTTCATTGCCCATGGACATCAGCAGAGCCAGCACCTGTCTGCTCAGCAGGTTGTGTGCCTTGTGGTGAAGGGATAAACATGATCCGCTCCTCCGAGCCCCCGCCGCCACCATGCATGGACACCAGCAGCCCACAGCCCATGGTGCACCTCCCACCAGGCTGTGCCAGCACATGGAGGGCAGTCAGGGGAGGCAACTTATAATTATTTGATGCAGATTGCAGATGGTCACTTCATTAGCATCAATGCAGAGACACCCCTCAAAAGGAGTGGGGTCGCTTTTGTCCCTTTGCAGAGGAGGATGGCTGGCGTGTTCTGACCTTTTAATGCCTCTCCCAGGGTTTGATCCAGGGAGGTGCTGAGCAAGATCTCTTACAATAAAGAAGTATAAAATATAAAATTAAAACCTCCTTTGGGACAGAGGTTTGAAAAGGAAATTAGAGAATAGAATTTCTGCATCATAAAATATTAGGGACAGAGTGCATTAAATTGTTCCTAAATGGTGACAAAGGAGATCTGTTTCACTGTCTGTTTTATAATTGTTTTAACTAAAGGATGTGTCTGTCTTGTGGGGTATTGACTGTTAATTCCAAAAGTACAAATATCACTGGTGTGCTACAAATAGGTTACTATGCTCATTTTTTAATGAAGTAATAATCAAGTTAAGTATGTTGTGCTTTCAATATTTATTTACTTGTTAAAACCAGACCTTTTATTGAGCATGGTTTCATGCATTCTTTCACCAGTCAAGTCAACATTACTGTCTTTTTAAAACAGCTGTAAATCTCTTTGATTGGGGCTTGAGGCTGGAATCATTCGTGCTGTGTTAAACTAAACTGTCTTATCTCCTTGAGTGCTAGGCAGCCTCTAGCATGTCCAGAGCTGCATCTGCCCATGGCCTAAGGAAGCCAATATTTGAAAGCTATTAATAAAGACATTTGGGGAGGAGATGGAGACACGCCTTTAACCCTCAGTGCCATGTGTTAGAAGAGATGACAGAGTAGGAGAGGCATGCTTTTTCATTTTCAGGGATAAGGGAATTTGGTTTTATTTTAAATGGGACAATCATTGCCCTACAAACAACTAATAATTTTGAAAAGCTTTCAGGCTGCTGAACATCTGCATCATTGCACAGAAGGTTAACTCAGATAAAGGTTTCAAACCAAATATTAGAGTTAAAATAAAACCACCATGAATCTGACTCCCATCAGCACCACAACAGGGAGCTCCATACCTCTGAGGCTCCTCCAGCCCTTACTGCCCCACATTGCTGAACTGCATAGGGCTGAGACAAGTAGGGAAAACATAAAGAACTTTTACATTGGACCACGACTCACTTTACATGGAGGATTCCTCTCTTCCCACTCAAGCAGAATCTGCTGCTTTGCTGTTGAGGTGGCAGAAAGAGAGTTTCACACTGGTCCCATTGTATATTAGTATCAGCCAAGAAGTCAAGTACTATTGCATTTGCTGCATCTCAATGTGCGTTGTGAGGAGAGAGTCCTTGATGAAATGCCAGACTTTTGAGGGAGGCAGTGTTAAAAATCTCCAGGCTGCTAGGGACAGGTGGCAGTAACTTCCAAAATCCAGGTGTCTAAGCCTGGGGTACATCCAGAGCAGAGTTATCACAACCATTGTGTGGACCTATCCAGAAATCAGCTTATTTCCTTCCCATGTGACAAATGGATAAGACACTGAAGACACAAGACCCCTCTGACCTCAGCTTCCACAAGATGAGTTTCACCCAGAGGAGTGTTTTGTTATGGCAAAACTGCTGACACTGATCTCCAATGTACCTCATAAAACCAGGGTGGACACAGGGAAGGGAAGCCAGGAGATCACTCTAGAAGTCATCCTTGTTCCTGGTTTTCCTTTTAATCAGCTTTGCTGGGCATATTATCTTTTTAGTGCAGAAGGTGTTGGTGACATGTACCAAATGAGTTGTACACCCCTGTCTGCACAACCCCTACCCCTCCATCTCTGCTTTCAGGAGCCACTTGTTTCTCACAACTTACCAAGTTGACCTACAGCTGTCTCCCATGCTCCCTTCCAGGCTGGGCTACCAGTATTCCACTTCAAGGCAGAAAGAAAAGACCATGCTTGGCATGGGGAAGGGCAAAGAAGTCATCACACTGCAAAGCAAAGGATGCCTTTGTAGCTGTCATTGGTTATTACAGTATTAGAGGGAAATGCCCCTCTCTCTTTGAAACCAAGATTAGCCTCAGTTTTCCTTCCTGCTGTAGCCTCCTCTGCAGCAGTGAGAACTCAACAATCTCAATTCCCTCTGCTGCCACAACTGCCTTTTTATCTCCACAACACCCACCAAAGTAAAAAGAATATATGAGTAGTATCTATTACAAAAGTCCTCAGGGATCACAGCATTGGTGAGATACAAAAGCACTTATCTCAAAAGAGAGGTTCAAGAACAGACTCTAAGTTCTTTCAGAGACAAATCTAACAGTTTTCTCACTGAGAAAAACTTTACTTTGTACCTGGTATTTGATTTCTATTTCAATTAGGAATTCCTCTGAGTTCCTAGATCATTTACCTATGTGAAAAGACATAAAATATATGATAAAATGAAGCCAGACAAAACCCATAGTATCTACTTTAAAATGTCAAATTACAACTGTGCAAAAAGCTCACAGTGAAGAGACCTGCTTCTTCAATGCCAAGCACGGAAAGTCCCGTTGAAATCACCACACCCTGGATAACACATAAGTAGGCTCACTCAGCAGGACTTCAAGTTCTGTCCTCACCCGAAAATCTCAGAAGGGTTGCACTGTAATTCATTTTCCTGGCCTCCAAATTGCCTTTAGCTTTTTCTCTCATAACAGTCTTCTTTGTTCAGATTTTTTTTTGCCTCCACAGATAACCCATTACAAAAAGAGAAGAACTTCATGAATATATGCTGCAGTTATAACAGATCTAACAATCCACTCAAAATAAATGTGTGACAATTAAAATTGTCATTATTTTATGCAGAATTCTGATGTTTTTTCTCAAATGCAAATATTTCTATTTAAACTGGAAAACCGTGAAGATAGAAAATTGCAGTGGGAGGTACTCCCACAAAAACATAAGCTATTTTCTGACTACCACTTTCTCTTACTTCTAAAATTCCCATCACTGCAGTAACTGAGCAGCCTGAAGTCCAGACCAAATTTGGTTTCATTTCAGAAGTGCTAAAGAGATTAAACACCTTGCAGATTAGATGATATTGCATGATCTGCTCAATACATAATCATAAAATACCTGGAGCTCAGCTTCCCATTAATTGTGCATTGATTCACTTTAAACAGGCTCTGGATACAGGCTGAGATGTATTAATAATATTTTATTGTATTTTAACTCACTTCTGCTCTTATTAACTTGTTAATTTGTTTTAATGAATTATTTAGTTTTTCTCATAAGATTTATTAATGTGACAGACCATACTTTCACCTGAAGTTTTCTATTATATCTCTGACTGAGAAGAAATATCAAGGAAAAAACTAGAACTTTTGTAGAGTTTCTTTATTCCAGCTGTATTATGTCTTGTAATTTATTATTATAATTTTGTTGCCTTACTCTCCACAAGTAAATTAACCAGTGAGTGCCTAAGGATATGTAGCACATGTTCAGGGTTTGTGGTGTAGGAGTGGATAAACAAAGATGATAATATCAGCTAATAGAACATCGCATCCAACAAGGGGGGTTAATTTCTTTTCTTTATACAGCTCCAATAAGAAATGCTAACCCTTTAGATGAAGAAAGACATTTGTCCCCATGAGGTTTAGGTTAGCAGGACAAAGGCTGTCCAGTTGCAACTATTTTCTTCACAATCAGCTTGCAGTTGGGTGTAAAGTCATGCTGTTTTGCAGTTCTCCTGCCTTCATCTGACCTTCAAGATAATCTGCAGTGTTATTTCTTCAGCATCAAAAATCACAACAGAATTGGCACAGAAAACCTGTGCTAGAAACCATAGCAGGTCAAAAGAGGATAAGGAATTTGGTGAAGCAGTATTTATTTCCCTGCAACTGAAACAGATCCTTTCCTCAAACAGAAAGTTTTCAATGCCCCACATTTGGTAGAACTGAAGAGAAACACGTAAATATTAAAAGTTTTAGAAGCATCATCTTTAAAATTAAAAATCTGCCATAGCCATTACACTCAGACCAGAATATTTCAATCAGTGCTATTCTTGCGACACTTCAGCTTTGATCATCTTATATACTATATCCTTTAACTGCTTTTTCCCATTACAAAATCAAAATATCTATGTAAATCCACTTGAAGAAACACAGACCCTGAACCCTAGATACACTGTCTTTCCAAGTAAGCACAAACCAGCACATTCCCTTATGCTCACAAGTTGTAGTGACTCATCTAGGATCAAAGCTTCATCAAATTTAAGACAAAAAAAAAAAAAAAATTTCAAGTAATTTATTTCCCAATTTATCTTGATTTAAAGATACTGAGAAACAAAACTCTCAACTGCCTGGTACCTTTACTTCACATGTAATCACCCTCTGTATTGAGGAGAACCTGCACTTCACTTGCTGCGTGAATTTCTGTGGTTTCAATTTCCAGCCATCAGTTCTAGTTTAGAGTCTCTCAGTAATTTTCTCCCTCTCAAAGTCCTTTTGCTCGTACACCACAGCACAACTATTACTATGACTCACTTCACTGTTTTTTCACATTCTTCCAAATTCCCTTTACCATGTGAACACAAGGTCTGCGGGTAGCACACCAGTATTGGCCTCATCAAGGCTTTCACAAAATGGCTGTTCCTTCCCTGCTCTCACCTTCACAGACCCAGAGAGTCCCACAGGGTGTTCATTTCCAGCTCCTTTTCTGAGAGGTCTCTGCCTGCTCTGCCATACCCTGTGGACCACTTCCCATGTCTCTCATGTACAGCTTTTATTTTTTACATTGAAATGCTTTTTGTTTAAATGGCCCCATTCTTGCAATGTGTTTTGATCACTGTGTGATTGTCCTCACTTCTGTTTATCACTTAGAGGTGCCTGCAAATTTTGCCAGTAGAGATTTTGAAATTCCAGATCCCTGAAGAAAATGTTAAAGCTTATCATCTTTAATGTCCTCTAGTTTTCTTTGCCCTGTGTTCACAAACCACTGATGTTTATTCCCTCCTGTTTTGTAATGTCTGTGGTATAGCCTTTTTGAGGTGATGTTACCTGCACTTTGTGTTTCAATGTGTGCCTCTCCTTCAGCTTTTCCTGGATAACAGCCTTCAGGCTTTCTGTGAAGCAAAAACCTTTTCTGTCCTTTGGCAAAAATAACACATCTACAGCATGTCCAGAAGTTGTTTCTTCTGCTACACGCCAATTCCCTTTGCCTAGGTGGAAAAAATCAACCCTAAATCCCTTTCAGAACTTCTGTTCACCCATGAAGTGTGTCAGTGATGAGGTCTCCTTACACAGCTGTACCACCAAGAGAGGACTGATCTGTTGGAGGCATCAAATACCGGGTTTAACCAAGGGTTCAAACCCTGAGTTTTTCACAAGAGGCAGCATAGCTGGGGGCAAACAATACACATGGCAAGGTCACACTTGTGTGCAGCTTGGTGAAAGCAAGCCCGTATCTGCTCCAAGCCCACATCTGCTCGCTGGAGGCCGTGCAGACATAACCCCAGGGCACAATCAGCAGAACTGCCCCATGCAACCTCTGCCTCACCTTCAGCATACACTGAAAGAGTCAAGTAGAAATCGGGAATTTATGCATCTAAGCAAATGAGGAAAAAATTAAGCAGAGATATGGCTGGCAGACCTTTAACTCTAGCAAAGTTCTATATTGGAAGCATTTTTGTGTAGGGAGTGTAAAGGGCAGGGTTGGCTAGAGCAATGTCCTGACTCCAGCTCCCATGCGGAAGATGCAGCATTCCAGTCAGTATAAGCAGTTTGTGAGATGAGTTGGAGATAGGCAGTTCTGCAGATGAGCTGCATCCCAGGAACCCTATCACCAGGGCTTTGCCTATCATGCCTACACCTCACAGCCCTGTGCAGCAGCCAAGTGTTTGGCTGAGATAGCTGGAAAGCTGCTTCCTCCTTCCTCTACCCCTTTCCCTCTACCCTTATTAAAGTCAACAAGCAATTCTTTGAGCTGATTTTTAAGCAGACTGAAAGAAAAAAGTGCAGCTGGATGGAATTTGCCTACCTTCAGCCAAATGTCAGACAGAGGTTTATGTGATCAAAGAAATACAGATAGCAATTTTGACTTTTCTGTTTGTTGTTTGGATTGCAAAAGTATCAGAAAGAAAAGAAGAAAGGTGCCCTGGAACTAATTTCTATTGTATTCTCCAGACAGCTTGCTCAGTAGCATAAATCCTATTAATAGATGACCTCAGATGTTGCCTTTTGAGCAGTGGTCACTTTTGAGGAGCATGAGTAATGTTTGCCTAAGCCTCTATGATTTCCCTACTGAATAAACAATACTCTTTCCTTCCCTCAAGTGTGACTGCTTCACCAGCACTTTCCTGGCTGTGTGTGAAACATGGAGTTGCTAAACAATAAACCGTCTGTCTTCCACCCTCTGTACTTCACCAGTAA
Organism: Formicarius rufipectus; assembly: GCA_013399695.1. Lineage (NCBI taxonomy): Eukaryota > Metazoa > Chordata > Aves > Passeriformes > Formicariidae > Formicarius > Formicarius rufipectus. The sequence continues at coordinate 38,764 of VXAU01004927.1, forward strand.
AACTCTTAGTTCCGTTTGGAGTCAAAGCTCTCCTCCCTCTACCCATTCTCCTTCATGCATGCCAAAGATCCAAGGAGAAACACTGGGCATGTTCAGCTACAGTGAGACTTACTTCTTTAGTCCTTTAATCGATGAGAAGAACATCACTGGACTATGTGCTATAGGTGCCATCCTGGAAAGTGTTGCCAAGCCCAGCTTCCAAAAGGGAGGCAGGTAACTGAGTCTGGAAATACTATCTGATATTATTAATGTCATGTGCTGCACACTCTAAAGGGGACTTGTTACCTGCTGAGAAAAAGTCCCTTGCAGCCTCATTTAACTGTGGCCAATGCAGTGGAAATTCTTGTGTGTGCCCCTGTTGGAAAGATGCTGATGAAGAGATAAAAATTACCTCTGATCTTATTTTCTCTCTCCCTCCCTCTTGCTATCCTTTTCAAGGTCATGGATCCCAGACTTGCTGATGGTAAGGGATCTACTCAGAATGAAGATGCTATAAAAGAGCTGAAATCAGGAATATCAACACTTCAGCTCTTAAAAGAGATTTTAATACAATCATATGAAAAATTCAATGATAAAGACACCTTTCATTTTATTTTGTTTACCTCCCTGAAGCAGGCTCTTGCCAAAATCTCTTCTGCATAATTTGCCCAAAGTATTACAAAACCAGAACTCACCTCTGGGAAGAAAGACTACAAAGGAAAGGAAAATTTACTGCTAAATTTTCCCAAGCAAACTTCCACTCAGATGAAAGGTGTTGAGACTTTGATTTTTAAGACCAACTATGAAAGACACACGCATTCTGTCAACTTCCAACTCTCCAGCTTGTTTGCCTTGAAAAGCCATGGGGCTCAGCCAGCCCTGTTGGGCTGTGAGCTGCACATGGGTTTAACACCTACGTTAGTGTTCTCCATCTGTCACTATGTGTAATTGTACTTCCCTACCGCTGTTTGCAGAGTGTGGGACTACCATGCAGAGCTACAGCTCTCTTCTAATTAAAGTACTTGGATTTAATCAAGGTTACAGCAGCTTGTGGATGACAGGCTGCCCACAGAACAGACAGCATCATAAACCATCTTAAGTAACTGAATACATAGAGTGGAGAGAAAAGAAGCAGTCTTTTTGTTCCCTTCCCTTTGCACTTCTGCATTCCAGCTGCCAGGGCTGAGGGCCAGCACGTTGCTTTTGGAGACAGCCAAAACTGCAGGCTGTGTGTGTGCTTTCTTTCATATCAGAGCTGTGGAGCTCTGCTGCTGGACAGACCATACTGCATGGCATCATGGGGGAGAACATCCCTTGACTCACCCCTCCAGCTGACCCTACCACTTCAGGAAGCTGGAAGGCAGAAACGGGGAGAGGCTGGAGGAGGAAGATGTGAGTCAGGAGTTCTGCAACCCAGTGGCTGACAGAGTACTATGTGCCAAGCCCTCTAATGCCAGGTTTTCCCCATCTGTAAGTACTTTTTTGCCGTTGTCTAACTAATTTTTGAGTGACACTTGAAGTTTTCATACTAGGTCATAGATTCTACAAACAGCTGTGCCTGTCAGAGACTATCATTCCTAATTAGGGGTTACCATGCCCCTACCAGAAAGCATTGTCACCTCAGTTCTACCAAGAAAAGGGCACACAAGCCCTTCCTCATCTGTTTCAAGCCAGACAATTAAAAAAACTGTCTTCCTCATCTGTGTAATCTAACCCATCTGCCTCGCCCAGGAGCTCTCACTAGATCATATCTTCTGACATAACTTCCAGCAACTAGGACATGAACATCTTTAATCAGTACTGTTCAGTGCATAAAGAACATGCACCTATAGCTTCACCACACAGTACCAGCAGCAGGTACAAGACTATCCTTGAACATGTGCTTCCTAACTGCATTCACCGACTGTGCTTCTCATACATTCCTCCATGCCTGCATTCTGTGGACAAATCAGAACTTCTGGACATGTCTAGATTTGGTATGTGTTTCTGTTGATTTTAGTTTTATAGCTCTGGAAAAGGGATATCAAGCCCTTCATGAGGACAGTTATAAAAGCCATGCAATCATTTGTTCTCATAGTCATCATGTTTTGTGTTCAGATTTTGTCATTTTCACCAGCTAGGCAAACTCAAGCCTGATTACCTGAGTTAGAATCCCCCACTGAAATGCCAGAGTCATCAGTGGGCACAGACACGGTTCCTTGCTGGAAGTCAGGTTACCTGAAAACTGTGTTTGTGTTACTACACCATGATTCTTGGGCTTGCAGTACCAGCATATCAGGTACCACACTCCTCTGTTGATGCTGAACCAATTTATTATAATTTGCATATCGGCTCCTTCAAAGTTCCTATCTTAAAGGCACAAAAGTCATCTAGAATTTCTTTGGGCAAGGTCATGTTATTTGCTAGTGTCAAAACACACTACAGAGTGCTTGACAAAAGACAGCCATCTCATAATAGAAGCCAAAACAGTCAATGTAGGTGCCACACGGCATGGAACTATGGGTTTTGCCTCTTTCAGAGGCTGAGGTACTCAATTTGTTATCATCATGGCTAGACTTCGCAAAGGAAGATTTGGGAGGGTTTTACCCATGCTTGCTGCTAGCGCGCTGATGGCTGATAAGGCCAATGAGAGATAAGATACAGTTAACATACATCTAGGGCTCCCTGACTGGAATCCTGTCCTAAGTGGATCATGGAACCCCTTTTCTAACAGCTCAAAAGAAAAGGAGCAGGTCCTTTCCACAGCTGGAACTGACCTTGGATGGAGGACTCAGCAAGTGGGGAGAGACAATATAACCCTTATCCTTCAGGGTTCCTTCATCTGAGAATGAGAGAAGATACTGAATTCCCTTGGGCAGAGGAGAATGGAGAGCTGAAGACTTCATGATACATGTCCTGTGGCACTGCCACTTGGTCTCATCTGTCCTGGGCAAGGCAGGGTTTAGGTTTGTGTGCTAGCAGAAGGAAAGCCTGCTTTAGGGCTGGCTGTATGTAATTGCATAGTACTGAAGCTATCACTGCAGACACTCTCTGAAAAAGTAAAGCTCCATGAATGATCCCTGCATAATTGTAAGCTATATAAACACTCTTCTTTTTTTTTGTCTGTTTTTTGGAGGGTTTTTGTTGGTTTTATTTTGGTTTGGTGTGGTTTGGTTTGGTTTGGTGTTGGTTTTTTTGTCTTTTTTTTCTAAATATATAAGTCCAAGCTATTTGTGCCTATCCTCACTTACCCAGAGCTAGGACACCAAGCCTGAGGAATTTAAAGTGCTGCTGCAAAGTATTGTTCCTCATTAAATTCTGTCCTTCTACACCCACATCCCCTCGCCTCACAGTATTAGGTGCCACTGATACCTTGCAGCAGAAAGCCATCAGCTCCGAGAAGTGATGATAGCCTATTTCAGGACTGCAGCACTGCTGTGAACAAGGTGCTCAAGTATGATACATTATCCCTCCAAGGCTGAAAGTATCACCTCTGCAATGCTCCTAAACTCTGAGCTAGGTGAGGTTAACACCACAGCCCAGGTTTCTCATGTGATAGAACATTATGCTCCTAATGAAAAAATCAAGACTGTTTATACATACAGGACAGTGGAGCAAAACACCCTTTGAACTGCCCTGTGCACAATTTATGAGATATCCCATGCGGGCAGAACAGCTTGTTGCTCAGAATACATTCCAATAATTTTTACACATATGGCAGAATTTGGCTAATTAGCAATAGCTAGTGGAAGTCCCACTATGAAATACTGTATTTTGTAAATTAATGAGACCAAAGGCTATCCTATAAACCAGCAAAGTATACTTCATCAGATAATAGATTTATTTCTTCAACAGTTGTAGCATAGTTTTGTACTATAGTGTAGTAGTGTAATAGATTAGTATAGTATAGTATATACTGTAGCATAGTTTTACTATAAAATTTAATGCAGTCATCTGGTAAACTCTGATGTAAACTTTAAGTAGTTTAATATGTCTATAATGACAAAGTAAATTCTGTAATAAAAACCCAAAGAGGTTCACCAAAAGAGAGCTCTGCTATTGCAGTTTCCTATAGAGTCAGATTACAAAATAAAGGAATGCCTGTCACCACCCAGGCAATAAAGGACAGATTTATTTTAAACCAGGTATTTCTGCCCTGTCACATTAATGACCTGTACCATAGCTCATGCCATTCAGATGTTTAAATAAAGGGGTAAGTAGGTACTTCTATGACAGCAACCACTTCTCTCTGAGTCTATGTTTATAAAACTGTAAGCACCTGAAATATGATTCTTCTAAGGCTTCACTTGAACTCAAAATTCCCATACACACTCAGCCAAGATGAAACTTCCTCCAAGCAGAATACACTTGCTAGTCCTATCATAGAGCAACACTGCACAAAACTACCGGGAACAAACTGAAGAGTGCTTTATCCAATTGCAACTGCCTGGGGTCAATGAAGAAGGTATTAGTTTTACTTTTAGCTTGCTTTTATAGCCTGATTGCATTTTCCATAAGATAATCCAGTAGAGGTTCTCCTCTCTGTTGCTTTGGGTTTCTTTTTAATCATCAAGTTTGCCACATTACTAATTAACACACTCTTAATAAATCACTGATTGTTTAATGTGAATCAGAAGAAGAAAACACTGGCATCCCTTGACTAAATTTTTTCATAGTTTGTTAATAGAAACTAGGATATTCATCACTGAAGCATCCCAGCACCTCTCAAAAAATGAAGGATTTGGTCTCGTGGCACCAATGGGAAGTGGAAGAGTGACATAAAAACAGGCTGGCAAGTAGGGAAGAGAGAAAAGATCAATTAAAAAATGTGCTTGCAGTCTCAAAAGAAATGGGTAGGATCAATTTCAAGGTAGAGTAGACTGTGTATAGGTTTGTCTTGCCTGATGATCATTTTCACAGTCCCTCAAGAGTCCTGGGTTTAGTTTTTACTTTAGATTGGATGACTGTAGAAATAAGAACAGGCTACAGATGAAAACTGAGAGCCAATCTTGCTTGCAGTTTGGCTTTTGATATCAGATACCAAAGTTGTATTTGCTTTTGTGTAAAACTGGAGTCCTTGGAAATATCTGTGCCATGATATTTTTAGTAATGTCAGCAATAAAGGTTCAATAATTATGAATCAGATTTTGAGAAATCATGAGGTTAGTGTAAAAATTATAGGAATGTTTTTCAATAAGTACTCCTTTTCATTTTCATATTTGTCTTCTCTCTTATGGCATTGAGCTATTTGCTCTGAGTGACTGATGGTCAAAACACTGCGAAAATTGCAAGGAGAAAACTCCCACTGGGGGATTCTGTATTTTTTGGTAAAAATATTTCACCCACGCACTTGCCTACCTTTTCAATGTGTAAAACATACCTAGTCTTGATCTTAAAATGGTAGTCTAGTCCCTGTTAGTTTCCTCATAGACAGGACTTTGTGGTTGGGAACTTTAAATTCCTCTCTTCAGCCGCTTTTTTACTGTTAAAATAAGTCTTTTGATCAGAAGCTAGAATACTGGAGCTGGATGAGAGAATATGCAAATTCACTAAAAGCCTTTTGCCCAGTTGATTCAATCTTCCCTTTAATCCCCATGATGATTTGCAGTAATGGATAAAAATTTTGAGTAGGAGAAAGAAGGGGAAAAAAAACCCCAAACCAACCCTCAGGAAGCAATTTGAATTGCTGTGAGGAAGCACTGGAGGCTCTTGGCTCCAGGGAACTCTCCCCGTTTCACTGGAGGCTTTCAGATACCATGGTGATGGGAAACTTCATGAATAACTAGATAGATAAATGGTAAACGCTTTTGATCTCTGTTAGACTGTATTTCATTCTGTCATCTGGAGAGGAGGCTATTCAAATCTGTCGGCTGCAGGAGGTCAGCCAGGAAGGAGAAAATGTCTTCATTATAGCCTTCTGTTCAGCCAGGCCTCCCAGCTGACCTCGGCGCCCAGGCTTGTCAGTCAGATGAGGCAAATTTTCCAACTGAGGGAAGACGTCGCTGCGCCAGATTTTTATCCCTGGTGTAGGAGCTCAGAGGCAACAGCATAAGGCCAAGGAAGACTTAGCTTGCACTGCAAAGTCTCCCCTGAAACTGCCATGAGATTCATGGGAACCTTCCATGTGGAGTACCTGCAGGGAATTTCATCCCATTTTCCTCAACACTGTTTTCAGTGCCACTGGGGTGGGAGTCTCCGAAGGCAGGCACAAAATGAGCCACTATGGAAGAGAGATTAACTCTGGATTTAGAAATGCCTAAATATTGATTAAATTTTCTGCCCTGAGTCTTCTCTATCAGCAAGTCCCTCTCATGGGTCTGATAAAAATTTCAGGCAAAGGAGTGAATTTCTTATATTTAAAGATCCTTCTGAGTTTTGTGGCAACTCTCAGGAAGGAAGCCAGGACAGGTTATAATGGTGCAGAGCCTTGTCTAACGGAGAAGGAAGAGCTCAGCTATGTAAGAGGAGGAAGGAGGTCACATTTTTGCAAGAGGATGCATAAAAACTGAAATAGGAATTCCAATCCCATTATTTGGTAATGGGATTTGTAAACCTCATGTTCACAGGCTGAGATAAACAATATATGCTTCTCGAATCCTTCTTGGAAGAAGAACTCCTTGCAGCATAGCTAAATTACACAGTAAGTTATCATTTACAAAGAACAAAAATAGGAAAAGGAGTCAGTGAAATTAATTTATGTCTAAAGGATTTCTCACTTTTTGGATTGAAGAAGAGGCAAGCAGAGTCTCCTCCAAAACCACACTTGCAATGGAGATGGTTTTATTGTATTAGATCATTTCCAGAAAGCACTATAGAAATGTTGCCTTTACTCAAGCCAGCCAGGTTTTAATAGTATCAAAGCAAAATATAGCCTGCTATTAGCATGAAATGACATTAGCATAAATAGAAAAGAGTAAGGACACTAGAAAAAAATTCCACATAAATGGCCTGCTCATTTCACTAGACATCACTGTAGCTGAGAAACTGTGAAATTTCCATAATAATCGAGTGCAGAGAAAAACAAACAACAATTTTATTGATAGGGAAATTACATGCTGTTGCTGAATATAAAACTACAGTTCTGTTCAATGGCTCTTTAACAGCTTTGAAACTATATATTAATTTGCAAGTGTAAATGAAATGTAAATAAAACATTCAGTTCAGTCTGGCCGCAGAAACCTGCTGATAGTATTTCAGTGCAGGAATCCAGGAGAATATTTGGATTCCATATCCTGGACTCTGAGCTAGTGGTACCTGGTACCTTTGTGGAAAAGATTTACTCAGCTTGTATGTGGTGATATACTTGTGACGAAAAGCACAGTACCAGCTGGTCTGTGAAATGTTACTGACTATGAGGGAGAAAGGCTCCTTTGGGTTTTTTGCTTGCTTTCTTTTAAAAGAAATGATCCTTCTTTTAAAAGAAGATCCTTAGGTACTTTGCATCAATAATCCCAGATATTGCATTTTGAAATTATACTGCTGCAGTGCTTAGAACTGTTGCAGCAGAGCTTTCCTATGCAATAGGCTCTCATTTCCAAGGGAAGAAGAGTGGGTTTTTTACCATCTGAGGAGTAGTAAAGAAAGCAGCTGTGGACTCATTTGAGTCCAGCTGGGAAGGGCCATACCAGTTGTTACTACACAGACTGAGATGGCAGACAGAGGATGGGACTCTGGCTGCCCCACCAGCCCCTGCCTCCTTCAGGGCTGGTACAGGGTGAAGGCAACAAGAGCTGCTTAGTTTTTTTAATGAGCATCTTCCCAGCTGAACTTCAGCAGCAGTAACCATGAAGCTCCACCCATCACAACAGTCCTGGTAGCAGCAGATTCCTTCCTTCTGCCTGTAAAGTTGCCCAGGCACTGAAGGCAGATCTCCCCAACACTTCCTGCACACATAAACTGCTGCAAAGAGGTCTGAAGAGCTACCCAGCCAGCACGAGGGTGCTTTACAGTCCCTATACGCTCAGCACAGCAGTGAGTGATTTCCTCCAGGGCAGCACAATGAAGAGAAAGGCCCTAAAATTATGCCTTTAGCTGTGCTCTCCCTGGGCAGCCCCCACCAAGCCCTCCCTGGATGGGTCGTCCTCAAAATAGTGTTGGGGGAGAAAGGTTTGGGGGGATGGGAACAATTGTGTGGCTGCACGCAGCCCGTTGAACAGTTAATGCTTTAACCTTGCGTATAATTTATACAATAAACAAAGTCACATGTTTCTCTAATAATTTAGATGTAAGCAAATGTTGATTTATTCAGGAAGGCTACTGCCAGCAGCAAAGCCTGCAGCACCGAAATTTGAATTTAACTAGGACAGAAGCAGGCTAGTCTATAATAACATTTGTATAATTTTATTTTTGCCCTTGGCTCAGTTCATTTCCTTCTACAGTAGATGCATGAAATTGGTTCTTCAGCCACCTTTAGCTGATGTTCATTGATATCAGGGGTAGGCAGAGAAGCAAGAGAATGTAACCTTTTTAGACTTTGTATTTACAATCATAAGGCCATGAATTCGTAGGTCATTTATGACAATAATTTTCTTCTCTGACTTTCCTTCCCACAGTACTCTCTGAATGACTCCATGTCACCTGAAGTGTTGGGAGTTTTTCCCCCATTTCTTTTTTCCTGCATGGAGACTTCTAGAACAGAGCTTGCTAAACAGATGCAAATGTTGTGTTGTTTTTATTCTTTCATTCAGGCCTAAGGGCATGAAATTGGAGTTTTCTTACTCTGCTTTCAACATGAAGGAAGGGGACTGTATGATACTTCAAAAATGATGGTGAAAAAAATATGCACTAGTACAGTTATCTGTAATGGATCCCTTGGCTTCTTTTCCAGCTTTGCCTTTAAGGAGGAGAAAATACACTGGATAATGGGGAAGATTCACCATGCCAGAACACAAAGATTACTTGATTTCTGTTCAGAGGACCCACAATAGGTTTCCAAGTGAATTCAGATGATTTCACTCTGTGAGTGAGATCTTCTGTTTCCATTCTGGCCATCACTGGACACTTAGTGAGTGCCATCCCACTGCAGAGGGGAAGCCTGGTTTGTTATCTGGCTGTGAGCCCACAGGTCCTCTCCAGTGCTGGACCAATATGTCCTGGAGAGCCTGCCTGAAAACACTTCCAAGGGCATCTGCTTTTGCTGAGTCAGAAGGGACTCTCTTAGGCTGAGGGGACTTAATGGGCAAAGGAGTGAAAGTAAAGAGGAAACTGGAGAGAGGGGAGGGGAGCTAAGAGCTCTGGCATATCTGTCTGGCAATGCCACAAGGATCATCTTTTAACTACAACTAGGACAAAAGAAGATTATTGCATGGAAGTGACTTAATTTTTCAAGACATAAGCCTGGCCAGGTGCAAAGCCCACATGCCTACCACAAACTGAGGTAGTGGTGCTCTTATACATAACATCCATGTATGTGGTGATTTCAAGGCAGCACTTTTTTGACAAAGATTAACTTCATTTTTGCAGTCCTCCATGGTGCAAATAAAAGCTTCTTAACTTGAGTCATGATTAAACTAAGTACTGTGGGTAGAGGGTAGTTTCTGGGACTCATGACCTGTTCATGTCCCCAGCAGACACTCCAGTGAAACTTTCAAGATCAAAGTTTGAGCAGAAACAGTCACCAGATGTGTTTTAGGCCATAGAGGGCTATGGCTGACTGCCAGGTTGGGAAATGCCAGCCTCAAGTTCCTCCATTTTAAAAGTAATATATTCCTTCTCCTCACCACATAGTGACCACAAAAATGGTACCACTCCATGCCCCTCCACTCAGGAGTGCAAACACTGAAACAAGACAGTTTTCTAGTCCTAAATCCTAACACTATGTGAACTGTGGATGCCTTGAATCTTATGGCCACACACGACCCATCTTGCACTGTCTTGCCTAGAAACTAAGGGCCATGATATATTCCCCTTCAAGAAGCTTTCCCTAGCTGTGGACTACAGTGAAGGGAGCAGAGCCACTTCTGTATGACTGCTGTGTCCATTGAGTTCTGGCCACGGAAATACTTGCAGACCTTTGGTCCAGCTCCCATTCTTCTACTTCCCACCTGCTGGTTACTGCAAGAAAGGGACGGGCAAGTGGGGGATATTTCCTTTACCAAAGCATGTGGGAAGCAGCAGCAGACTGCAACACCACTAGCCTCCGAGGCTGCTCCTTGGATACCACAGCCATGTGCTGCCCCTGACCTGGGGCAAAGTCATGGTTAAGCCCTTAGTTCCCTTATTATTAATTAAAACACTGGAGGAGCTCCTCAGCTGGAGCAAATATTCATTGCTCCTGGCTCTCGCCCACTGGTTTCTAAAAGCACACAGAAGCAGCCACATTTATGCTGTTAACACTGAATTTGGCTCACACTTCTGTGGTCAAATAAATAAATACCACTGCATCTCATTTAGCTCAGTTAATGCCACATTAAGAATGGCATGTGTTTTGACATAGCCACCCCTTCCCCCGTTTTTTCTAAACACCAGAAAGGAAGCATTAAAAGTCCCAATCCATCACAGTGACATCAATCAGTGGACTGTGACTTTCTGACATCAGAGCAATTGATTATATGACTCTTTTATGTGCAACTTGCTATGCAACGATTGCTCTTCATAGTTTACATCCTAACATCTTGGAATAATCTCAAGAGACAAGAAGGAATCACTGTGAAGCAGTGAAGTGCAGTAGTTACAGGATTGCCATAAAACTGTCATAAAAATTGTAGAGACAAAAATGCCTTTAAAGATGGCGATGTTCCACTATGGGTCCCTAGCTAATGGTGTGGAATTGTCCTATGCATATCTTACTATGTTTATCGCTTCTGGATATTTCTGTACCCTTCTCCCAGAAGCTTATACGGTTACCAAGAAATGCAGGGCTGTTACCCTGCACACGGTATTTACACATGGGTATTTATCCCATTAGATCACCTCTAACAAGTCAAGTGATGTTTGTACCAGCCTCAATTCAGGACTTATTTTCAAAAGTCCGAAAAAGGAACAAAAATAAGAAGAGAAAAATACGAGAAGATAAAAGAGGTATAAGATGCTTATTGCTACAAAATTGCTGAAAAAAACCCCAGATATTCTGTACTGATCAGAGAGAAAGATGTTAAAATCAAATTCAAGGTAACAAATCAGTAGCTCTCTCCTCCTGAGAAGTGACATGGAAAGCTCTGCCCAAAAGAAAGAGCTCTAACTGTATTTTTGACTATAAAACCACATGTGCCTGAGCTCAGTTAACATGTGTCACAGAGCTGTATCTTTTCTTGTGCTCTCCGGGTTATCAACACAAAGTTGCAACTGTGAGCAATGAGCAAGCAAATGCTTCTCTTTTTCAGATACAGCAGATGTGGCCTTTGTTGCTCTGTGGGAGGATAAGACCCAACAGGCTAAAATTAAATGCTTTTTTATTTTTTAATCTCAAGGCTATGTAGTGTAAGCAAAAAGGTGCTACAGTCATAAGAAAGATGTAAGTTGCAGCAGAAGCTAATACCTTGGATGTCCTGAAAGATGAGCTCTGGCAAAACTCATCCCTGCTGCTGTGGATGTGCATATCCCCAGCTCTTCACCCAAACTCCCTGTCCCTGTCTTCAAGCAAGGGCACAGAAAGCATCATGTGTCAGTGCTCTCCCTGCTCAATCTCCCTCTGCTTCCCTGGGGAACAAGGATGAATGTGCACCATTGCTTCAGCCCCTGCAGGAGCCATGGAGTCATGAACAGGCATCTGTCTCACTACCCCTACTCCTGCACAGCGTGACTTCTGGTGGAGCAGAGAGGCCAGTAACTAGAGGACTGATAACCCTTGAGCAACTGCAGCTGTTGCTGTTACACATGTAAGTGGGCACCCATCACTCCTTCTCCAGGATGTCTGCCTCATTAGAGCAATAAAGCAGCTTCATGAAATACCTTAACGTCTTTAAAATACTTTGGGATCCTTACATAGAAGGAACTAGAGGAAAGATGTATTAATAATAAAAATCTGATGGGTAGCCAGGTGTGCCAACATCCTCCAGTCAGCCTCAGAAATGACGCAGTAGAAGAAAAAGAGAGCCTTGCTGGCTGGTTTTTTCCAGCCCCCTCCAGCATGGACACACACACATACACACACCTGGGAGCTCCAAACTGCAGCTGGACATGCAATTTGCTGGGGAAAAAAAACCACAGTCTGTTGGCCCTTTAGTCAAAATTGCCAAGCAGGAGAAGCTGCAATGAGTTCAGCAGCCTAAACACCAACCTCAACAAATGGTGGCACCTCTGGGAAAACCTGGTGCTGTAGTAGGAGGGGAGATTATCAGATGCTCCCAGCCTGGCTTGGTACTCACATATAGCAGGGATCTGGAGATAAATTACTCCATGTGCTCTTTTTTCTTCGTCAGTCCCTCCCAAACAGGCATATTGTGGCAGGCAGAGAGACAATCTAAGCTATCTAAGATGATGAATGATTAGTACTTATACCACTTTGAAGGATCTGCACTCTCTTTTATTGAGGTGAAAGGGGAAGAGATGTGTGGCTGGGTCCTTTACAAGTGCCCTCTGCAGACTCCTGGGTGATTTCAAGGGAAGCTTATGGCACAGGATATTGACAACAACAGAGCCCATCTTGAATATGCACCCTTAACTCACTCTTAATTTATATGCAGACCAAGCAGCAACATTATTGTTCAGCTGGGGGCATATTTAATTGCTGAATGTTCTGCAGATGTCTTGCAGGCTGTATAGATAAAGGCATTTAAGTTGCTGACTTACAACAGCACATCTTTCTTCTTTTAACATAAAAATTCCTACCTTCTTTGATGGATGTGGAATTTTTAGGACTGAAATCCTGTGTTAGTCCTTCAGAATATTTTAGTGAATGTTAAACTTCCTGACGCTGTGAGGGAGCAGCTAAACCCTGGTGCATTTTCATTGGGGGAAAAAAATGGGCTTCATTACAGTAAAAGCAGTGCCTTCCCATGATATGAAATCGAGGAAGGCCCATTACTGTTTGTTTAAACCCAGCAGTATGAGTTGTCAGGCTCTAGCCAGGCACCCGAAGTGATTGCAGCTTATCTAAGGGCAAGCAGTCTGCTCAGTGCTGAATAAGATGTATAGGGAATCAGGAGCCTTGCCCCAGGGAAACTGCAACCCAAGGGCAGTTGAGCAAAGCATTGCTGGTGCCAAGGGTCCAGCACAGTTCCCCTGCACTGCAACATTGAGAGGTGGCAAGCAATCCAGAATCAGCCCTATGAACTTAAAGCTCTTGTCTATTAAGAGTTTATATCTTATACTTAAGGACTAAATACTGAATATTGTCTCTGTTTTCTTTTTTTATTTCTTTTAATCCCTCCCAACCTTCAATAACAATCAGATTTACAAATGGTTGTCCCATATGTTTTTTTAATGACACCTACAACAGTCTTCCTGGCTTGTGCTGCACCAAGACACCTCCATCCTAGTGACATAGGTGTCTGACAATTTGTCAGGGAGATAGCCATAAGTTAGGCAGAAAACCGGACTCCATTAAAAAAAACATAAAAGCTGGGAGGAGGCAACTTGATGTGGCATGGCTCCTGGCAATGAGGAAGCATGAGTGCATACTGAAGCTTAGAAATAGAAAGTGATGTCCTCATAAAAATATGGCTTTAGGCTGGTGTGCCACTAGAAATTCTTCTGTCAGTTTAGAATATTTAGCTCTAAGGGATCTCTACTTTCAAATGGATCTTTTGATGCAAAATAGGCTGCACAGACAGAGATAGTGTTGAAGAAAGGAGAGTTGCATTCGCTCCCAGTTATCCTTGGTAAACTGAAGATTTTTAGATAGGCTTTTTGATCCCAAAGTATTGAGAGGGCAGGTGGGTTACCTTAGTAGTGTGTTAGGTCTCTAGGTTCTTCTAACTGAAAACTGTTACTGATGCCTGGGCAGCTAAATAATACTGAAAGCTTCAACACTGCTGGTTATCAGGGGAACCTCTTTAGCCTAATTTGAAAGCTCAAAGCTCCAGGCAACTGATTTTTTTTTTGCATTACAGGCTCTTTTGTGTGATGTTCCAATGCAGTATATCCAATCAATGAAGCCATATCACACATGGTACCATCATGTGGATGTTTATCCCCCCTGTGTTTTGTATTTGACTTGTTAAACTACAAGAAGAGTTCAGGGAGTAAAGAGGGGGGGAAAATAAAAAGCAAACTCCTCAGCTCCCCTCCTGCAGAAATCTAAAACCAGTGAATACACAAGCCTCAGTGTTCCAAGAGAAATGAAAAGGAGCGGAAAGTGAAAATATATACATATGTATACACATGAACAAAACATGAGCCACAGTCATGGCAATCTGTGCTCCAATGTGCCAAACAAAAGAGGTTATTCCTTCAAGCAATCTTTGTGTCGTAAAATTTAGGACACAGCAAGGCTAGTTTATGATCACACTGTAGATTCCACTATAAAGCTATACAGTTTCAGTACAGTAAATTCTACTGGACAATTAGGGCAGTCTGGTTTGGAGGATTTTAAAATTGCATCTTCTAAAAATGTAATGTTAAGGATAGCCTGGTTGGGGAGAAGGGGTTAGACTAATTATCAAGGTGCTCATTCTTCCTTTCTTCTGTAATTCCTTTTACACACACCCTTCATAATTTAAGTTCATTTGGGGAAATTACAAGAATTGTGAGAATTCTTTCCACTCAGATTTTTTAACTTAAATAATAACCAGCCAGATCTTCAGATGAAATTAGTCCAGACCATTTCATTTACAGTGTGCCTCTGAAAATAATGCTAAATTTATTTTATTTATTATGATGCCAAAAATAAAAGTAAAAGCAAGCTCCGTGATGAAAGTTCATCTAATGCCTTCAAGCTGATACCTTCTGAGGGTTTGGCCAAGAAGAGCAGGAGCAGCTTATGAAAACTCCATCATTTTGTCACATCTTTGATTTCATTTTTGTGAACTACTTCACTTCGGAACAAAGAGCTCAGCTCAGCTCAAACCAATGCTTATATTAACTGCATTTTTATTGTGTTTACAAGATTTTACTTTCAGTCTGGTTTCTCTTCCCACTCTGTTCTGAAGCAAGTCATAAATCTGAATTTCTGGTGCTGTAGTCCCAGGTCAGTGAGACAACTGCGACACAGTCATTTTCTCCCTGTCTTTTCACAAGATCTCCCTCAGTCAGGAACTTGTATTTGAATCTTAATACCTGCAACAATGGGGCAAATGGACAATCAAAAGTGTTAGGCATCAGACTGCTGTTTTCTTAGACCAGGAGAAGAATCCCTTCTTTTTGTTCTTGATGGTGCTTAGTGACAGCTGATGGTGCTGATAACCTTGTGCTGTCATTGACATGAACCAGGCATAAGGCTGTTCCTTCCATCCTGCAGGACTGTATTCTGTATTCACCATTATCCTGAAACACTTACCAGATAGCTGGATCTTTTTTTCCCTTATTTTATCCTAAAAAATGAAATCATCTTGCCAATATTTATATATTTTCATGGAAGAAAAGTGTCTGTGGACACACACTGGCCTTAAGCTCAACTAATGCTGCTGTCCTTTTCTTATATTAGCTCCCTTCAATGTGAAACTTCACAGTGAGTTCACAGTAATTTTTTTTATTCCTGGAAGATGTCATCAGTGCACTTGGGACGGTGAGGGATGAAGCAACACTTACATATTCACACTGGGTGTATTAATCTCATTTACAAGGGAAGCATTATCCAAAATTAAAGGTATTGCCAATTTAGTAAATGAATCACTGCTGGAGTCACCTGGGTGTAATCAGATGAGACCTCTTTTCTCTCTTAAAGGCTTTGGTGTCAGAGTAACAAGCCAAAAGGCACACCAAAAGGTGCTGATCAAATTCATTCAAGACAAGCAAAGCTTTCCTTGTTATATTTATCTCTGCAGATGTCTTATGTCTACCTC
Organism: Formicarius rufipectus; assembly: GCA_013399695.1. Taxonomy (NCBI): domain Eukaryota; kingdom Metazoa; phylum Chordata; class Aves; order Passeriformes; family Formicariidae; genus Formicarius; species Formicarius rufipectus. The sequence goes on from VXAU01004927.1 coordinate 54,603, forward strand.
ACTGTCTGTGTCCACATGGTTCAGATCTGTCTGTCCACATTTCAGTTATTTTCAACTCATGTCATTTGCAAGCAAGAGGTAAGAAGGTAAACCTAGGGAGGCAACAGCTGCCACTCAGGATACTCAGTTGAACAGTGAAAAAGCAGCACTCTCCAGATATGAAGCACAGCAGGAAAGAAAAGAAATGCATGACTAGGAAACAAGGTGAGCCAGCTAACCTCCCATCCCAGTGAAGCAGAAACAATGGAAAGGCCTGTCCAGGTCTGCAGGGGAACTGCAGTCATCAGGAGTCCTAGAAATTGTGCCAACACCTGACAAAAAGTGCCGGGGGCAGCAAAGCATCACCTACCTTTTGGAGTCCTCTCAAATCTGAAATGAAGCTCGGCAAAACCAAAACTAAATAAAACTGCAGGGTTTAGGCATTCACCCTGTCAATGCACAAGTATGACTGTGCACTAAGAAACTGAAAAAATAATAATAATAAAAAAAGCAAACAAACAAAACCAACCAAACAAACAAAACCCCGTTAAACATCATACCTAAGACAGTTGTCTAGGTGTTCTCAAATGATGTAGTCACTGACATTAGGAGGAATACTCTCCTTACAGGCAAACGTAATCTGGTACGGAACTACCTAGAAAATTCAGTATGGCAATGACAGCAAATATTTTACCTACTCCCATCTTATTTTACATGTTCATACATGACTGGCTAGGAAAAGCATTTTTCCAAAATACTATACTCCAGACATTCTGGAAGCACCAGCATCCCCACAAGAAAGGGCTTTCCTTTTTGCTGCTGTTTATTTTCACTTTGTGCTGCAGGAACATAACTTGCATTTGTGTCAAGTCTTAATGCAGCAAGTATGCTCAAATGAATGGCCATCCTAACAATAATAACTCATTTTTTCAAACAGCAAATTTTAATTGCCACTTTAATTGGTGTAATAACATTACAGAGGCTTCAGGCCTCAGTTCAAAGCATTTAAACATGTGCTAAGTATCACTGCACTTAATGAGACTCAAGTCTGTGTTTAAGTATTTAGCTAGTTCAGTGACAATAAAGGAACTGAAGAGTAAATGTACACTGATTAAGTCAGACCATTGATAATATGATTTCAGAAAATAGTGTCTGAGTGAAAACTTCTGAGTGCAAAGTTTAAGAGTGCAAAGAGTGAAAGGGAATAAGCAGGATGAAAGCCAAAATAAACCTCTTAAAACCAGTGACTGAACTTGTTGCTGTTATAGAATCATTTTGGTTGGAAAAGACCTTTAAGATCGAGTCCAACCAATAACCCAACATTGCTAAGTCCACCACTAAAGTCCCTAAGTGCCACAGCTATCTAACTCTTAAAAACCTTCAGGGATGGTGACTCAGCTATTTCCCTGGACAACTTGTTCCAATGCTTGGCATTACCCTTTCAGTGAAGAAATTTTTCCTAATATCAAATCTAAACACCCCTGGCACAACTTGAGACCATTTCCTCTCATCCTGTCACTTGTTACTGGGAGTGCAGACCAACCTCCATCTTGGCTATAACCTCCTTTCAGGTGATTGTAGAGAGTGGTAAGGTCTCCTTTGAGCTTTCTTTTCTCCAGACACTCCCAGTTCCCTCAGCCACTCTTTAACAGACCAGGGCTCTAAACCAGCCCTGTTGCCCTGCATATGTTCTAGCACCTTCACCTACTTACTGTGGCTGGGACCAGTTTATCACTGTGTAGGTGTAACCCAAACTGTGTATTCTACACCCTATATGTAATTTCTGATGAACTGTTAATAATGGATCATTTGCAGCAGCTGCCCAGGGCACACCTGACACCTCAGACTACAGGTCGGGTGTTAAAGAACCCTGTGAGACAGGGAAGGCATTAGCACCTTCACACCCAGCCTGAGGGGTCATGCCTGCTAATGTGCCATCAAAGATTCCAAAAATATGCCAGGACTCACAGAGTAAATCACCCATTATGAAGCTCCTCACCCTGGTGGAGGTACTGGGCATTCCCACCTGAACCTGAGCACATATGGTCTTGGTGTTTGGGGACTTCTGGTACCACTTGTCAGACCCAGAAGAGGACCGGAACCTCAACAGGACTGTGACTGTCACTCTTGACAAGACTGTGACCATCATCCTCACCAACAGGTTTTCCTTTCCTGTTTAATTACACTCAGCAGGACCACACAGTGCTCAGCACAGGGGCTAATGAGCACCATTCTGTTTGTGCCCAGGGTGCTGGGTTATACATCTGGGATTTGTGGGTTAAAACCAATTTTTCTCTGTATCATTGTATTTATTGCATTCTTTTTAGTAAATAGTAACTCTGACTTATAATCTCTCTTGAGTTGGGTTCATTTCTCCTGAAATGAATACTGAAGTATTATGAGCAGTCTGTCAAAGGAGGAGCTGATTGGCATTTCCATGGGAAAAAAAAAAA
>VXAU01004927.1:67262-99720 GCA_013399695.1 Formicarius rufipectus
GTGTGTGCGCGAGCGAACGGGAGGCACCTTCCCCCCATCCCCGCGGCTCCTCCGGAGCGCCCCGCGGCGCCCTTTGTTGCCGCGGCGGCCCCAAGGTCCGTCCTTCCCCGCCCGTGGGGGCCCCCGGGACCGGCCGCGCTGCCCCGTCCCTGGTGTCCGGCGCCGGCTGAAAAGCCTGGAGGTGGGGGGAAAAAAAGAAAAAGCCGCCCGCCGCCTGTTTCCAATCAGCGCGGTACAACTTTATGTGAGCGTGCCCCGCGGGCGCCGAGCGTGCTCGGACCGTTCAGGAGAATTAAAGAGGGGCGAAACGCTCCCCTCGCTCTCGCTCTCTCTCTCTCTCTCTCTCTCTCTCTCTCAAGCCCCTGAGCGGCGGGGGCTGGCGGGGGCCCGCGGCTCCGCCCGGCGGCGGAGGGAAGGGAGGGGAAGGGGCAGCATCCCGCGGTGCGCCACGGGCATCGCCCGCGGTGCGGGGAGGGGGCGGCACCGAGCGGGCGGGAGCGCTGGGGCTGGTGGCCAGAGTTATTGTTGTTCCCAGTGACGAGCCCCGGGGAAAGGCTGCGCCTGAAACGCAACTTTCCAGCTCCTTTCTTCCCCCGAGCGGCGGGGGCCGTGGAAGGGGGTTGCGGGCGTGCGGAGCGGGGAAACTCTGCGATGACCGGGGGAAGTTGGTTCCTTACGCACGCCGAGGCAAGGGAAAAAAAAAAAAAGAAAAAAGGAAAGTGTCAGTCTAACAGTTGCGGGCTGGGTTCGGCAGCGCCCGTGGAAGGATGCTCGGCCCGCGGAAGGATGCAGGCCCCGCGGGTCGGAGGCGCTTGGCGAAACTTGCCTATTCAAAACCACTGCGGTGATTTTGGTGTATTAATTGCGCCCGAAGCACAACACAAAATGTTCTAGCACACACTAGAGGTCCCTCTCAGAGCTGTCAGACGTTAGTGTGTTTTCAGGTTGGGTTGTTCTTTATTATTTATTTTTTCAGCGCTTTAGCTGAACAAAATCGACTGTTCCTTCAAATGCCAGCTCAGCGTACATTATTCAAATAAGGATGAAGATTGGCGACTTTTTTGTTTGGGTCCTTATCGTTTGGGCATCAGTCAGTTCATAAGCTGCACACTTTAAAAAAATAAATGTAAACGGCATTAATTTCATGCAGTGATTTACGAGTTTTGTTTGAAATATCCTCACAGTTTGTTGTTGTTGGGGCCAAGCTCCAGATTTTGTACTCAGTTTTCTTATGTGAATCCTGGCATGGAAGTAAGAAGCATAAAACTTGAATAAGGATTCCAGGCTATGGCTTGTGGTTTTAAAAAGAGAAACATGCAGGCAAGCAAGCAAAAAGCTAAGTGTTAAGAGTATAGAGAGTCAATAAAGGTGATGGAGGTGACTAAAAATGATTGATCCCTAGGAATTTCCATATCCAGACCGTGTTAGGGAACTAACTAGTCCCCCCAATCTTCATGTATTACAAGCAATATTATCACCATTTTACGGATGGAGAAACTGAGAAATAAAAAGAAGGTCACTGACTTGCCTGGAGCCATATAGCAAATAAAAGATAGATCTGGAATCAGCTAGGACAGATTTAGATCTCTTGCTGATTTGTACTGCTCTAACCATTGATTTCAGTAGAATTCTTCTGGATTTAAGTCAGGTTTGAACCTTATGTGTTGCTCTGGCCCTTAGAAACACTGACTTACGTAAATTTGGTATACATCTAATTTTTGAAAGGCAAATTACTGTAAAACTTGAAGACTTTGTTGTTTTTTGTTTATTTTTTTCCCCCATAACAATTTCATCCGTCACATCAACATAGTTTCCTAGCTGGGTTTTGATACTGCTTTTTTTTTTTTTAATGAACAATTCCCTCATGTCTAGTGCCTTGTTACTGGTTTTTGAGAAATGTGTCTTACTAGATGTCTCTGGATGAAACCTTGAGTTTGGAACACCTTAAGAAGAAATGATTTTGCATGAGGAAGACTTCCATTCATTGCAGATCTCACTCAGGCAGAAATGAAAAATTGCATGAACATATACAAAAAAAAAAAAAAGCCAAGCTTTCTCCTATGTAAAGGAAAGGCTACATAAAGAAGTATTGCTCAAACAGGCTCTTTATTGGATTATGATAAGTGTATGTATGGAGAAAATGCGATGTGAAAGAAAATATTCACTGATCATAACAAATGTTTGTACGTTATTCAAAGTGGGGTCTCTCACAATTAACAAAATACCAGATCTGCCAGTCACAGTCAGATAGCATTTCACATGAGACCAGCTGGGAAGGAATGATAATTTCTGCTTTCTGTATTCCAACTACTTTAGAAGCATTTTCAGGATACCATAAAACAGACACAGATGCACAGATTGTGATTGTAGTGCTTTACTCTTCATTTATTAATGTGTCCTTGTGTGTACAAATTGCCACTGCTACAGCATAATACAAAGTTCCTGCTTTTGTGTAACTAGTCATCAGCTGGATTTAGTAAGATGCTGGTATTTCAGGGAGCTGATAGCTCCTCAGTGTTGCTAACATCCCTGCAGTGAGGGTCTGACCTCATATCTTAATGTGTGGGGAAGCAGACACAGAACATGGGTATAATTAAGACTATTCCACCCCCTCCCCCCCCGTTTGAGCTCGTATGTCTGAAACAGAAAGCATTTAGGTGGAACTAGCCCCAGAGAGTGCATGTGGTTTCTTTAAGACCATGTACTGACTCCCTGGCGGAGCAGAATTTTAAATGCCAGAGCTTTGCCCCCCTTTCTCATGTTCTGTGCAGTAAACTACTGTGCATGACTTCCAAACTCTTCTTTGGTACCAGAGGAAAAGTAATGTCGATCAGAAGCGAATTCTAGTGGAGATGCCTGCTGTTTCTTATTTTGGATCTTTTCACACTCTTGCAGCAGAGCCAAGTTGGATCTCCTTTCAGGAAATAAATTTAGTTAGTTGGATTTTTTTGGTTTGTGGGGGTTTTTTTTGTTGTTTTTTGGTTGGTTGGTTGGTTGGTTGTCTTTTTGGTATTTTTGGGTTTGTTTGTTTGTTTGTTTGTGGGGTTTTTTTTGGTTTTTGGTTTTTTAATCTGACAGAAACATAATTCTTACTCTAAATGGAATCTTTTCTGTTAGTCTGTGTTGTACTTTTGTTTTTACAGCCTGGGTAAAATTTGGCTCTGGTATAGTACCACAAACTTCTGTGCTGTTTCACAAAGAATTAATTTGCCTTTTTGTGTTAAAATAAAGATTTCTGTTGTCCCATTTTCATGAGAACACAATTTTTTATTTTTTTTATTTTTTTTTTTTTTAAGGAAAGAGGTTTGGTGTTGGAGGGAGTCAAATATAAAATGCACATCTTCATTTTTTTTCTTTTTTGTGTCCACCTTTGCTACCTGTGCAGGCAGAGGTATCTCTTCTTTCTCTACTTCTCTGGTAAATTAAATTGAATGTATATGTTTAAAGAATGTCTATGGGCAGGAGAAGGGAGTAGCTACTATCTTTCTAGCGATAACACCTTCCAAAAAATCTTAACATATTTGAAAGCCATTAGCACATTCCACATGTTGTAGCTCTAATGATCCTGGGTTCCCTAGTGTTTATTTTAAGCATGTTTTTAATCCAGAAATCGAATAACATCCCATATCCAACTGAACCAAAGCTGTAGAATGTTAAGTAGTTGTAAGGCCATGTTTATGAAATGAATGGCTCACCTGATAACCTTTTCCTGATAGCTTCTCTGCTGGCTTCCTACTCCCAGTGGCGATGGAAGTTACGATTTGATGTGGCTGGCAGGTTAACACAAATGTGGCTTTGCAGGTGGTTTATATGTAGCCAAAGTCTACAGGTGAGGGATACCAAGCTTGGGAGTGCTTGCTGGGGCAAAGGACAACTCATCGCAACAAATCACTTAGTGGCTTTTACTCAACCAGTCTTCCTTGCCCAGTTCTCTCATGAATAAAAAACAGCCTTAAGGAAAACTAAACAAAGCAAAAAGTGACATTGCACAGCAGGGTTGCTCCAAGATGATAGGGAAATGAATTCTGTGTCACATGGGTTGATGGCTCTTTCTGCTTTTCATTCTGAAACAAGGCCCTTACAGTTGTGATTGTTCCCCCTCAACCAGAATTTATGACTCAGTTCTGCCTCAAACCTCAGGTTCAGTATAGGCGTGTATAGGTTTCCCCTTATTTCCACTGGTGTAATTCAGGATGATCTGCAGGACAGCTAACATGCAGGGCTGTAACTAGTAATACATAGGCTTAGGCATCTTCACCCCATTACTGACTCTGTGATTGTGGTTTCCTCTGTCAAGCAGGCAGCTGGTGTGAGAACCAAACTGTCTCCTTCTGCTGTAGGAGGTTTTGCCAGGCCTCACATGTCAACTTGTAGTCCTCACAAAAGAACTGTGAAGCCACATCACGTTTTGGTCAGGCAGAAATGATGGGAGGTTGTCTCAGGCAAAGTATCTCCAGCAGACATACGGAAATGTTAATACTTCTGTGTAAGGCACAGGTGAAACCTAATCTAACGCACAGAAACATGAGCTTAAGCTGGAACTGCAGCTAGAAGGAGTGTTGGGGAATGGAGAGACCTTTTGAAAGGAAATTAGAAGGGGCTTGAATGTCCTTGTTAGTAATGTGTAGTCTGGAAAGTGGTAGGGCTATTCCTTGTAAAGACACAGTGAATCCCAGAGACAAGAGAAGAAGCTGTTCAAGCTAAATGGTAATAAACATGAGTATAAATTGGGCTTGTTTGGGCAAGTGTTTCAAGAAAACTTTCTGATATATTATCTAGAAGATTCAGCATTGAAAGTGAGACCTTAAATTTGGCAATATTCTGCTTTGCACATATCTTTAAAACTTGGGCTAGTTGGAGAATATGTATTCTAAAAGCACTGCCAAGTACCTCAGTGATATTAGTTGTGACCAATAGGCGCACTGTGTTTTTTCATCAGCATTTCTGTCAGTGGGGAGAAGGTTTAGCTTTTTTTCAGGAAAATACACCTTTCAACATATATAAAAATAAATTTTAATATATGTATATAAATAATATATATATTATATATAAAAATGACTTTTTAATATACATATAAATAAATGAAGGAGCAATTTCCATACCAGAAAACAACTGCTTATTTTTAAAGTTCATTAGATAGAAATTTGAAAAAGACCATTTGATATAAAAATTTTTAAAAACCCTTTTTCCCATAAAAGAATCCTAAGTCAATGTCTGTTTTTATGATCTGTGAAAATTCTGCATGAGTTTTGTCTGTGTGAGGAATTTCTGATGTGCTCTTTAGATAGTATCCTTAATTTCTTCTCTGTTCCAGATACAAAACTATTTCTATTGTTCTTCATTTTTTCCAGATTAGATCTTTAGTCCTTACAGTTTTCCTATGATTTATTTAGTAGCATTCACTTTATTTTCAACACACTCTATAAGAAGGATATCAGAGATTTAGTAAAGAAACATGAGCAAAGAGCCCTTTTCCTCACTTTCTTACAAACATTAACTTTAAAACATCCTCTCCATCATCCAGTCAGCCAACTTTCTGCACACTACTTTGCTTGTATGCCCAGCTCATAAATCCTGGTGAGGCATCTCCCTTGCTGTAGTAGAGCACTGTAGGTATTCAAAAAGCAATTAATAATAGCTCCTGCTATCAGTGTTGGCAGGGGAGCAGGGGAAAGAGAGGAGAGGAATGGCAGATGTTGAGAATAACTCCAAATAATTTGGAAACCAAAGTATCCAGGGACTGTTAAGGTAGCTCAAAGTTTATTTCATAAGAGCACTTTGTCTTTAAACATCTTTATTTCCCTCTGTGATCTGAATTTGGCTGCAGCATTAGATGCGGCATATCACAGCTTACAAAGGGAGTACAAGTCCATCAGCATGATCAGAGAGATGTCAAGGGAACGGCAGAACAGTGCCCTGATCACCAGGACCTAGGGAAAGGAATGAATTGGGGATCTCTAGCTAAAATACTGATGCCAGTTTCCCAAGGTGTAGTGCTTTCCCAGTAAGCCAAGACTCACCTGAAGGTTTAGTTAAGTTGCCCTAAGAGAATTTGATGGTCCATCCAGTTCAGCACAGGGGACGAGTGCTGCATAATTCAGAGATCATGATCAGTTCTGTATCCCATTACACCAAAGCTTTTCTAAACACTGAGGAGAGATAATCCATGAATAAGGATCACTCACACAAGGTAAACTGGCTTCAAATTTGACACCATTTGTCTATAGCAGCCTGTTCTTATCTAAGTGGTATGACAGGAAAGGGGTTCTACAGGCTTAACATCTGTATGGGAGCAGGCCTATGGTGATGTCAAGGCAGCTGTCCCACTGGTGGCTGTGGGGGAAGATGTGAAGACCATTACAGGAGAAAATTAGGAAAGGGCTCACTAGATTGGCAGAGAACAATTTCAAGGAAGCTCAGAGGTTGAAGCCTTGAAGGCTGTGAAAGTCCAATGGAGTCACTCAAAGACAGTCAAAAGAGAGAGCTGGGCAATTAGGTCTCCATTTGGTGTAGGCAAACAGAAGGCCAATAGGTTTGCCCTAGGCATCCGAGAGATGGTCATGGATGAGATCGAGGTGGAATCTTTCATGGATCTGCAGTTTGGCTCTGCAGAAAGAGGGAAAGGGAGGGAAGGATGGCTACAGATGGTGGAGTTCAAAGTGACTACAGATGTGAGCTGAGGGACAGAAGGAGATATACCCTCCAGCTTTCTCCATAGTGAGTTCTGGTACAAAAACAATTCAGGATTCCTAGAGGCGAAGTGAGGACATGATTTTTGCCATTAATAGAAAACTGAATTTCTAAGGCTGTTAGTGTTATTCCAAGGAAAAGGCTTCCTGAAATATGTGTGTGTAGGAGTGTCCCTGTTTTGGGGACATCTGAGAAAGCAGTTGCAGTTTTTGCTGGGCCTTCTGCACATGAGCAGGTGAGACCTGATTGGGAATAAGAGAGTTACCTCTTTCTCAGGGTGAAAGATGGTTCTTTCAGGCAAAACTGTAGCTCTGAAGAAGTACTCTCTTTAGCTCAAAAATCTCTATTTGTTACGGTCTACATTCAGTCTTTCCTTTCTTCCTTAGTGTTCGTGAACTATTTACATAAATGTTCTGCAATTGAGAGTTCCACAGGTTGCTGAGAGATGAGCTGGAGAGTGATACCCATTTATAAACTAATGCCTTTTTAAATTCCATTAGGTACCTTCTTGTTTTTTGAAGGGCATCTGATTTCTCCTTCACATCATTCATTATTTTATAGACCTCAATTCTATCATCTTTTACTGGTTTTCTTTCTAAATGAAATAGTTCTGGTCTTAATCTTTTTGTTTAGAAATACCCCCACATGTCTCTAATCATTTTTGTTGCCTCTGGCTATCTAGTGTAGCTATCTATCACTCCCATCATTGCATCTCACTGGATCTTTTAAAGCTAGTTCGAAAGTCATTGGCGTGAAAGAGACTGAAGGATAGTCTTGTGGTTAAAGTACATCACTCAGGCTCCAAAGTTCTGCTTCCAGATCTTCCGCCCTATGACCTTGGACTAATCACTCAGCTGCAGAGATGCAGTTTCCCTCTTAGTCACAGAAAATAGTATGGGGAAATCTCAATCAAAATATAAAGTGTTTCTCCACGTCTGGATGGAAATTATTATACACGCATAGACATATTAAATGTAGTAGTTTTGATTATTTTCCACAAGGCAGCTGCATGTGTGTTGAAACTTGTAACTTCTCACTAACTGTTTGATTGTATGGTGCTTGACTGTTTTCTGTTTGTTAGACTCCTCTGATATTAGGTTCCAAACAAATTCAATTAAGTGATTTCTCTTTGTTATTTTATGGTGAACTTCATATGGAAAGTATGAGTTACAAACAGTGTGGGCCAAACAGACACATGACTTTCATGCATCCTTGGGGACTTGGAAAGACAGCACAGCCCTGATGAAAGTGAAAAACAGATCACATTCTGAGTTTTTACACATAGGACAGAGCCCATTCCTGGGAGATGCTGGGAACCCCTCACTCCCACTCATACTTCCCACATGTGGGATCAAGACTGAGGTATGGCTGGCTTGTCTCCAGTCTAAACGTACTAATTATCCACAACCTGTCAAGACTCTTACAAGGAACCTCAGACTCGCCCTTCTGGTTCCCTCCTCTGACATTTAGTGAGACCTGGCTGTAACATATTTCTAGCACCTCTCTCAGTCCCCCGAAGCCTGCATCAAGTCTGGGGCACTTTCCTGCCTGTGTGTGTCATTTGGTGCCACGCTGTTTCTGGCACAGGGGAGCCTGCAGCACTCTGGCTGGACGTACACTGCTGTCATGACCCCACGCTCCAAGGGCTTGCACAAGCAAACCCCTTCCCAAATGTCATCATTTGCTGCAAAACAGCTGTGTGTCAAGCATGGGGAGAGGAGATCTTTGAGGTGTCTGAACTATAAAACCTTTTTTAAAACTCCTTGTTCCACAAAAGGTGCTGGAAGAATACACTTTGATAGGACACTACTCTAGCAGAACAGCAAAAGCAAGCTGCCTAGGTATTTGTAGCATAAAACTAAGGAAAACTACATCTTTCCTGTTTAAGTTGCCTTCCCCCCCCCCCCCCCCAGCTTTGCTCTGCTGTTATCTCCCTAGCCCTGTAGCTCCTTTTTTTTCCTTGATGTCTCTCCTTCCTTTTGTAAGCAGATAGTCAACTACTGCTCTCATGAATCCCCCAGACAGCACTACCTACTCCTTTGCTGGAGAACTCCAGACTATGCACATATTCTTTCCTCGGGAAGTTTGATGCTCTTCTGGTCTCTTTGAAAAAAGGCCAGTCCTGGAAGACTGCCCTGATAACCCCAGTCAGGTCAATAGGCTTGTTTGTGTGGTTAAGGATAACACATAAGAGTACTCAGGGGTGTTGGGACATCAAGAATCTTTGCAGCTTTAGAAAAGGAAAAGGGTGGTTTGGCATTTAGTGGGGCTTGGACTGTTTTGTTTCCCTTATGCCTTATAACTGGCATTTTGTCAGAGCTTTCTGCTCACTAACATTCCCATGACACATGAACACAAAGAAAAATTTCTTCTAAGAAATCAGTGGGCTTCATTAAATTTTCAAAGTTTACAGCTGTGGTCCTTTTTGCGCCTCTCCATGGGCAGCTGGCCCTGCCAGATTCTGATTGCTTATGTGAACATTTGATAAATCTCACTGTGGACTACATTTGCTCTTTCACCCAAGCAGTCATCACACACATTTCCCTAACACTTTGAAATTATGCCTGCCAAACATTTTCTGATGTAAAGTTAAAAGCCATCTATTACTGAAGTGATTTTTCAGCGCTTGTGGGCATGTTTTTCTTTCTTTTTTTTTTTTTTTTTTTTGAAATTCAGATAGTTTCAAGCTCTTTTAAACAGGCTAGCAAGGGTCAGCTTCAAAAAAATTTTTTTTTTTTACATTTTTTTGTGCCCTAAAAATATATCGATGCTATTATTCTCTTTTGCACACCTCCTTTTAAAGCTGAAGTCAAGTACATGTAACATTGCCTTACTGCCATGGCTGCAGAAAACTTAAACTGGAAATTGCTTCTTCTTCTCCTTTAGAGATGTTCCCTGCAATTACATCAGGAAGGACATTTGTCCCATTGATTTCAGTTAGCTACAGACAAATAGGCCTGATAGCACCATGCTGAAGTTAGTGGCACTGTTTCTGAAGTGACATCTGCTGTGTGTGGTGGCAGTCATGCATGCTGTGCTCCTGAGACATCCAAACTGGAGATATAGCTTGAAGGATGCAGAGCTCCCACCTGGCTGCCACACCGACTCACAGGAAAGGGAAGCAGGTTGTGGCAAAAGCAGAACTGAGATGGGACTGGATCAAGCATCCAGATTTGAAACACTTCCCAGGTCCCCCACTCTAAGCTGGTCCTGTATGGATTTGGTTGCATCTTTGCAGTCCAGTGATTTGGTGTCACTCATGGCCAGCCTCTATATACAGACCATTTGTTCATATTCAGAGCCTTGCCTGACCCTTTCCTAATATTTACTTCCTATACGGATCATACTTCTCCTTTCAGTGTATGAGCAGAAAGCAAGATGTCACTTCTTTCCTCCCTGATCCTCTTGTTTCCCCCCTTATCAGTGCTCTGGGCATTTTTCTTTACATGCCTCAATTTTTGCTCTAGCTTTCAGAGCTGTGCATGGTTTTTGAAACTGATTAAAGCAGTTTGTCCTACCGTGGCAGGGAGAGGCTAAAACAAAGCATGTGTGTCATGTGGTCTTAAATGAGAATTTTCCTTACTCTTTTCCCAGCTTCTTGTTTAGCAAACATGGTTAAACAGGATCGTGGTGTAAAAAAAGCAAAGCACCTCCTCCCTTTCTAGGGAACACTAGCCTGATAGCACATCCAGCTTTTTTCCGAAACCCTGCCAGTGCCCTTGAACGTACTGAAGCATGCTCCAGCATCAAATGACCTGACCAACCTGAATTCGTCATTTCCCTTCAAAATGCCTTGGCAGGACCTTTGTTTGAAATTGCATTTGCTGCTTGTTTCTGTTACAACTGCATTTCATGCAGTTTCTAGAAGTGTAGAGACTTGGGTCTGGGCCAGTCCTAAATAAAGAAGCTAATATGAATATTCCCCCACCCTGGTGAAACACAAAAAACACAAACCATCATATAAAGCCTTCTATGGCAGAGATAGAAATCTAATAACAAGGTAACACTTAAATTACACTGCAATTAAAATACAATCCTTTAAATTTCTTGGATTTGGAGGGAGGAAAGGGTTGGAAAGAGGTGCAGAGAATGAAAGAAGTCAGAAGTGAAGGCATCACAATCTTAACCCTCAACATGGAACTACTTAAGCATACCGTAATTGACTCACAGAAGGTATGCATACCCTGAAACCAAAAAGGAAGCAGGAAGGCAAGAAAAAATAAACATGGTATGATGAACCAAACAGGTAACCTTCAGGAAAAGGAAGTCGAGCCCTGGCTAACCCAAAAGAAAGGAACACAAACTGACAGGGAAAATAAAAGATGAGAAACAGAAGAACTGAGAGGAAATTTCAAATGAACAGTGACACATTTCTACAAACAAAGGAGAAATTCAGATATCTGAAAGAGAATTAGTGGATTTACTGGTTCAAAGGGGAAGTTAAAAATTACAAGATACAATTAGAGAGCCTGCATTATATCTTCTCATCAGTCTTTACCGATTGAAAATACATTCACTCTCCACATATTCTAAGTAATTACTATAGATGGGTGCCTATCAAACATCGAGGTATCAGAAGAGAAACTCCATGATTGACATGCTAAAATAACAAACCTCTCAGAGCAGATGGCATCAATCAAGGCCAATAGCTGTTAACAAAATCATGCAAGTTTACCTTAAAAATAGACTATTCTGCTGTACCAAATCACTGGAACATGGCATGTATTTTACTTTGAAATAAAGATTGTCTCAGCCAAATGAAAAAGAAAGAAAGGTTCAAATAGAAGTTAGCAAGTTATAAAATCTACTTAATGCTAAGCATGACTGATCCAGTAACAGTGAAACATGCCTTTTTTAACTTCCTAAAAAAATCTTGAACATCTCAATGGAGCTGTGGGTTATGCAGAAACATTTAATACAGATTTTAAAGGAAATCTCAGAAAGTCTTTTCTCAGAAGATGTTAAGAAAATCTAGCAGGCATGAGGTGTGATGCAACATTCTGCCCTAGCATCTGTTTTACAAAAGAAAGGAAGTGCTGCAGGAATGCAGAGTGAAAGGCTGGCGAGGAAGGCAGTAGAATACTTCGATGGATTGTCAGAACAATAAGATGGGACATACAGAGGTAACAACACTATGAAAATCATCTGGCCCCTTGGTAACCTGGGTGAGACAAGACTCTGAAGAACTTGGGGACCCAAATACACTTACATGAAAAGGAAGATGGCATTTTGTTGCTTTGCCAACACTGAAAGTGCAAAATATGAGAAGAAATATTTTGTGTTTTCTGAAAACACTCTCAGGTTATGAAAAACCACTTGAAACCTCCTACTTTGGAATTATTATGGAATTATTTGGAAAGTTGTTTTACTTTTTAGACTGTGGTGCTCTGTTGCCTGAAGGTAGAGCTGCAGAGGCTCCAAGCAGCACCAGGACCTGGCAAACAGTAAGAGGGGGCTCCCATCATGCAGTGACTCCTCACTCTGTGCTGGAGTGCTGCCCTGGACTGGGGTGAGTGGGTACTAAACCTCTGACCTGACTGAACTCTTCAGGTCATGCTGTTGAACAAAAGTTAGGGTAAACACAGAGAGGATCCAAAATGCACCTTAGAGAGCTGGTTTGTTTAGAGAGAAGACTGAGAACATGATAAAGGTTAAGGGTATAATGAATACAGTTGAGAAATTGTCTTTCATTTTACTCATCCATAATGCTAGGAAAATCTTTGTGTAGCAGTGTTAGCTTGCAAAAAAGAAACTTGTGTTATTCCTGGAGGACTTAGCTTTCTTAATTATTTGCCTAGAAGTGGCTGCAGCATCACTCTCTCTATTTTTATGTATATTCCCCTGCCTGTGCAAACTGAACTAGCCAGGGCAATGATCTCACAAAGATCAGAATTAGAAAAAGGAACATAAAGCCAGAAGGTCTAAATCTGATGAGAGGAAATACATTTTGATACTGAATGGAAACTCCATGGTGCAGGATGAACTTGATGACCTTTAATGGTCCCTAACTAGTCTGTGATGTGATGGTTCTGTAACTGACAGCAGCTATCATTCAGCTCAGCATGGACTGGCACAGTGAGGTTCCTCTGGGCTGGTCCCTGGGAGAGAGACAGGAGAGAGGGCTGTGCAAAGACAGAACTTAGTGCCTTACAAAAAAGCTGTGATCCATTTTTAAGGAGGACTGTACTGGACCCTTCATATTTTTTTATCTATAAAAACTGCTAAATTTTGTAATCTGAAGGTTCCTTTCACCGCTCTTCTCTATTTTCCTTCCCTCACTCCTGCAGTGATCATGATCTGCTGCAAAAAGTCTTCATCTTGGTATGAGTCATTTGCAATTTGTCAGTCGTGGAGTGGGCAAAAAAGAAATAGAGAGGTACCTGAATAAGGAGAAATCCTAGTTTATAGAAATGAATAGGACATGATTAAAGCGGAGAATAAGTTCCTTTCATCTCACAGCAAATACAATATTTGTGGGATGTCAGGATTACGAATTTCTTGTAAATGACTGGAGTTCAAAATATTCCTGTCTGTAATTTTGCAGCTAGTGGCTCTTCAGGGTCCAAGAGTCACTAGAGAAAATTACAGAGAGGGAAATAATTTCAAGAAGAAACTAAAAGTTTATTATGACACAAATCACAGTGGAGAAATGGAAGATGAATTTTGTTACAACATGCAGTATAGGCTTTAGTCTGCTCACTAACAAATAATGTGAAACCTCTCTGCCTCAGCTGATCTACAAATAAAATCAATTTCCTTCCTCCACCTTTCCCTGGAAGTAAAGAGTGAGATTATAGGTAAAATGGTAGGTGACATCAAGGTGATATTATCGACACTGAATATTCTGTTATTTCTCTAAAACCAAAAAAAAGGGAGCTCACGTTTTGTCCTTTTTAATCACTGTCCCCAGCGGGTGCTTCTGTTCTTGCTCTTACAGAGTATTTTGTAAGAAACTGTATTTGAAAGCCCAGGATTTGACTTCTGTTTTTGTCAAACAGAGCTGATAACTTCAGGTGCAAAAGTGCCAACCTGTGAGAGCCTGAGGTGCCAGGCCTTACAGAAGCCAGCAGAAAATATGAAGCATTTGGTATCTGATGAACTATCCACAAGCACTTTTACAGAGACTCCTGGGGTAACACCTCTTGCTGTGTGTAAACGAGAGGGGGAAGGGAGGAGGGAGAAAAGCCACATCACAGTTTTATGTTCACGAGGGCAGATTGTGTAATCTCTATAGCTCAGTGCACATCTTTAAATATATTCTGAGTATTAATGAACTTGGCATTCATGTCTGCCAGTCACAAAATAGCAAGCTGCAAGCTGCTCCGAGAATCCCTCCCCATGCCAGGGTTTCATGGAGGTAGTCAGAACCTCACAGGATTAGACACACTGGACAGTGTGACTGTATTTAGTTATGCATAGTGAGTTCCCGTTTCCTTGATTATCTAGTACACTTGCAAGTAGATGTTCTGCTGAAGGCATTAATAAGTGCTATCAATAATTTCTTCAATCCATAAACTGATAGCAGAGCAGGGTAAAACTGGTTCCTAAATGGAAAGCACAACTACATACCAGTAGACTGGCAAACAGAATAGCAGGAATCAGTGTCCTAAGACAAAGAAATGAATACCAGAGTCTGTCCAGAAGTTAAAATTGAGCAGGTGGAATATTCCCTAGTCATTCACGAGGAACGACATGGTTTGTTGGTACCGCATGCATTTGTGCATGGTGAGAAGGTTATGGCTAGACAGTTAAAACAGAGAGAAGTGCTTTTTTGGTTTATTCTGAGTGAAACAAGAGAAACAAGTTCCCAAAACACACAAATTTAGCTGGAGAGTCAGTTATGGAAGTTGTGGACATGTTTCCACTGTGCTCAGAACTTCTCTTTCTCTATGAACAGATGACACCAAGGGTTAATTTAAAACCATGATTATTTTAATAGAAAAAACCACAATATGATAGTAATGATAATTGCATTTCTTATCAGCAGATTTCAAAGTTTATTTAAAAAAAAAAAAAAAGTTGTTTTACTTTGGATGCATTTTCAGAGAGGGAAACTGCTGCACAAAAGATGGAGTGACCTATCCAAATTCAGCCAGGAGGCAATTGGCTGAGTCAAGAATAGAAACCAGAGTGCCAGCCCAATGAGGAAGGCATCCTAAAACAAATGGAACCAAGCAGAAATGGGAACAAAGTCTCCACATTCAAGCAGTAAGAAGCACCAGCTGCCTTATTCACCACTTCTTTAGAATATTAACACACACTCTTTTTTTTTTCTTTTTAATACAAGTATTTAATTAATTACTAAGCTGGCTCTGCCATTCCTCTGCAGGATGAAAACAAACACTTAAACAAGCCTCTCCTGCCAACCCCACCCAACACCTACTCAGTTACAACAGATGGATGAATGCCACAGACCAGATGTCTAAACGATACCAAATTTGACACTACACAAAAAACTGTAGCATGCTGCAGAAAGGAACCGCTCCCACGGTAACATTATTTAAATGCCAGATTGTGCTGATCCCTGTTAGAAGTGATGTGCACAAGACCAGACAGCAAACCCTGTAGTTGCTGCCACAACTTCCTGAAATCTTTCCATCTCTTGTAGTAGTCTTGCCTAAATTTTGTTGTCTTCCAGGGGTGGGAAGATTTGCAGAAAAAGGATATAGAAATACTTGGCTGGAATCCAAGAAGAGTGAGATTGAGTGTTTCCTCTCCTTCGAACAGTTTTGATTGCACCTGTTTTTATAGTGCCTAGTAAACAGGTCCACTTAAGGTGCTCCTTGATGCTCTTAGACACTGACCTTGAAAGACAGGTGATCTCTCTTCTGAGCAATTATTTATTCCTGAAAAATTGAGAGATTCAGGGAAGAAGGTGTAAAGCTTTGACATTTACATAGATGGCAGCTTCATTCAAATGGCTTATATAATGTTGTACCCATTGACTATGTTGGGTCTGAAGCAGTGTACCCTTCTGAGCAAACCTGAAGGCCTTGCATGTTGGATAGATGGCCCAGAGTTACTGGACTTGCAAAAGACATTGGTCACCGTCTGTGTCTGTATCATGGCACGATGACCTGAGCGAGGCAAGTTCCTCTGGAACTGTGGAACGTCCATAGACGGTATAGAAGAGTTCAGATGAATTTCAGATGTGCCTTTGCAAGTGTAGTTCAACTTCATACAGAGAACAAACCTTTGGAAACAGAAACTGGTACAGAGGGACCAGCACAGTCATCCCAGAGAGTCCTGCCATGGTCTGAGCAATTCAGGCAGGAAATGTGTATGAAACCGCTGTCTGACAAGAAAAGCACTGTCAAAACTGAAGCTTTTTGCTGGAATTTTTCAGTTTTGATAAAATTCTGAAGGGTAAAAGTTTCGTAGTTAACCTGAGTGTACAAATGACCTAAAAATACCAAAAGTCTGCTGATTTGAGCAATTACGTAGGAAAGCCTGAATATCTGGAAGCTGTATGAAAGGTCCTCCCCTAATAGCTGAGAATGGTTTTCCTTTTGTCCTAATGGGTATTTGAAACCTCAAAAATACGTTTTCCCAGATACGTACTTGTAACTGTCGTATTGTCCCTGTGCTGGAAGAAGTATTTTGCATATAGGAAAGGAAGTCCAGAGAGATCATGAATAAAACTGTCTTATTAATTTTAAGTTTGAACTGCTGAGTGTCTATCTTTTTCGTATTTAGCCTTTTTGGAGTATTCTGCCCCAGTTGCATGCGATGAGCTCCTAGCTCTTTCACAAATGAGATCCCAAGTGATTATAGTCAGGTACCCACAGCATAAAAAAGAGGGTCTTGGTGCCCACTTTGGGTTTTTTTAAGTGACTAGTCCAGTATCCTAACATAGGAACTTTGTGGCAGAGTCAGGGATATAATCAAAGCATGTATGTTCAGCTCCAGGCAAATCTGCAGACAAACTGTCAGACTACAGATGCCTATTCAATGAGTCGCATCCATCCTGGGCACTGAAAGAGGCAAAGGCCCTCTAGAAAAAAGGAGAATGTGATTAGATCATTAAGTGCAAAAGAAAATGTGGCAGTATGAGAAGCAGCATAGCCATGTTGGCTTTAATCTGATTAGTGGGGAAATGGTTTTATTGTAGATGTGGCTGTATGGAAGACTCCTGTGTTGGGTGACTTGTATTAATGTCACACCTTTAATTTGCTGACCAAACTTACCATATTCTCTTCAGTGCCCACAAACTCTCGGCAGCATACGAGAGTCAGAATTAATCTTCAGATCAAAGCTTAATGTTCCTGCTGCCTTATCATGTTCTCTTTATTTTCAGCACATGCATGAGATCACACAAGGCAGACATGGCCTGAAATACCAAGGCCCAACATGTAAAATGATGGCTGCTTCTTGGCAGCAAAGTCAAGAATTACGTACAATATTCTGTAAGATCTTTGCTTTTTACCACTATGTAATCTGAAATAATGTCTCAAAATCCCTATAGTATAAATGTGTATCCCTGCACTTTTGAGAAATACTGATGCTATGTCCATAAGGCACAAAAAGTTAATTCATGTTAATCGTTAACTGACTCCAGAACAATAACATGTGAATGCAAGTTTTTTGTGGATATTGGACCTCATTACTATGTTCCTGTTTGAGCAATGACCTCACCGTTTTGGCTTGTACTGCATCAACACCGTCTAACACTATAGAAATGAAGGTACCAGTGATTGTTGTACACAGGTATTGAATTCTGTGTGCTTTAGTAAAGGTTTTGTATGTCACACAGTTTCGTAAGACAAAAGTTTGCAGCATGTCAGTCTAATTCCTAAGCTGGAAGGCAGTTTCCATGATCTAACCAAGACCAAAGAGGTGATGCCCACTTTTATCTACGAAGTAAACGGGTGGTGGGGTTTGCATCAGAGGAGTGGCTTGTGCAGGCCATCTTCACAACAATGCAACTGTGCTAACAGTGATGAGACTATTAGTACAATTGTTGATCAAAATAAAATGAAAACTTTTCCATTAATCAGTCACATTAGTAAAACTGTAAAGGGTAGACAAGCCCTGATACACTAAAGGAAACTAAAGAAGAAAGGATAGGAAGGGACTTGGGAGGTCTTTTAGAGTTCTGTAGTTGACCATTTTTTTTACTAGTTGATTAGCAGATCACTAACTTCTTGTAGTAAATATTTTCTTTATGACAATTATATTGATGAAATGTTGGAGAGAACAAGGGAAAGTCAGGAAGAGCACCAAGCAGTTCTCCAGGTCATGATGGTACAGGTTAAAAGAGAGAGCAGAGGAGAAGGTCTGAAAATAAGTAAGAGGAAGGCAATAGAATGGAAGTGTGAGGCAGAAAATAGCAAATCAGGGAGTTATTTGACAGCTGAGGTAGCTGAGAAGTGCCAAATAAGTGTCTCTGGACTGCTTTGAGTTCCCAGGGGAGCCCCTAATTAAGGGTGCAAATCAGAGTTTGAAATGTTTTCCATCAATGCACTTTACATCCCATAGTCTGTCCCCAGGGCCAGTTATCTACCCCCAGTCATCCAACAGGCCATCATGAATCCTGATAGATGGCAAGGGAAAGGAGCATCTGAGGCCATGTTTTCTGTGGCTCAGAAGACTGATTTCCCTTCATTTAAGGATTTATGTTTTTCACAGTTCTAAGGATGACTGCTCAAATGTTCTTAATCATGTGTGTGCTTGCCTGACGGGAAACGTGCAAGAGCATTTGGGGACTGTGGCTTTGCTACATGGCAAATGGCAATTAACAGAACAAACTCTGCTTCTAGCAAATTAACCTTGCCCAGAATTCTAGAGGGTTTGGGGTTTTTTGTTTGTTTGTTTGTGCATTTTTTGTTAGTTTTATTTTGAAGTGACTTTTTTTGCTAAAATGCAGGTAATGGAGGTTACAATTTCAAAATGTTTGCAAGAATGGAGTCCTTCTTCCCTGACACATGCAGTTATTTTGCAGTCCTCCTTTCCCACTTCTGTTTGCCTAGGCGTTGGCCTGCATCCTTTCGTGTGTTTTGCCTCTGATGTCTGACTCATTATGGCAACAGAAATGTTGGTGCCAGACCCAGAAGCAGTACTTAAAAACCTGCTATTCTCTTCCCTTCAAGCTCAAAGCTAACCCAGTTTGTGGCAAATGAATGAAATGCAATCATTTGGCACCTTGTCCATGCATCAGTTTAGAAACATAAGACCTTTCTCCTCTGCTTTTCTGTGTCTTTTTCTATTTGACCAGGCTATCATAAAGACATTAACTCTAGGGTGTAGAGTTTAATGCTTGGAAAGGAAATTACTAGCTTATTGCATTCTTTCTTGGGTTAACTAGCCTTTTCCCTGACCTCCCGTTATGTTTCCCAGTGCCTCATGTCCAGGAATGAAGAAATTCCTGGATTTCAAAGATAAAAACAATCATCCTTAGCCTTTATATGTCTGGTGGATGATAAATGGATAGAGCAGTAGGACAAGAGGAAGGTAGAACAGGACTTGAAAATTATTGAAATTTGAAAACTCAAAGCCAGAAGTTAAATGAATACTTACAAATATACTGTTTAAAAATACTCTGGGCCTTTACTCTTTCTTTGTGTTTTGTTTTGGAATATCATGTGGTCATGAATACTTGAGATCGGCAAGGACTGGGCACTGTTTTACCCAAACACTAGCAAGAACACATGGCTGAAATCACAGAGATTTCCCCCTCCTATGACTGGTGAGATCAATACTGGCAGGACTGCAATGCTTGGTGCCACCTTGAGTAGAGCATCACAGTTGTTTGCCACCATGTGCCCAAGGTGAGAAACTGGAACATCCTGAAGAGGCGGGCAGGGTTACACAAAAATGAAGGAACTTAGAGAAAGAAGGGCAGGATCATCCTGTCTTTCCCACAGATACTACTGCTGTTTGTTCAGCTGTTTGTGTGGCCCCATAGGAACAACACAGCAGCCAGGGATTCTCCTGAAGTGTGGGAAGTGTGTGACTGTATCCTGAAGTATAATCACAGCTCAGAGAGGAAGAGGTTTTTCTTTTCTGCTTTGAAGCTGACAGCTACACAGGATTTTTTTTTTTGTGCTGGTCTCCAAGGGATTGCAAACGAGAAGAGATAAAGCAAAAGGAGGAGATTGTAGAGGAGACATTCAGGGTAGCTACGCTTATCAACTTAGTGTATTTTTTGTACCACTTCTCCCTGTCTTTCATCTTCCCAATCCCCACTAACAGAAATCTAGGAAACAGTGAAGGCAGCTGGGCATG
The DNA here is from genome assembly GCA_013399695.1 of Formicarius rufipectus. NCBI lineage: Eukaryota > Metazoa > Chordata > Aves > Passeriformes > Formicariidae > Formicarius > Formicarius rufipectus. The sequence goes on from VXAU01004927.1 coordinate 87,177, forward strand.
TAACTCTGCTCGTTCCCAAGGGAAGCAGGTGGTGAAGGAGAGGGTATGGAAGAAAGCATGATGTGATTTTGAGAGAGTGGAGGATGGATGAGGAGAGGAAACATTGTACAAGGTGGGACTGATGTGCAGCATTTCCATTACTTGGGTGTGATGCAGAATGGAAAAGGAGAAAACTAGGGAGTTCCTCGTAGAGGAATAACAGCAGAAAGAAAGGTACTAGGCCTAGGAGATTTAGCAGCCAGTTTTACCAGCTCAAGTCTGGACTGCCGCGAGTGGCATCAAAGATAAATATCTCCACAGTTTCTTTTAATTGGAGTGGACAAATTAAAACTAGAGTATTTTGTACCCCTTTGGGAGTTGTGAAATGGCAAATGTGAGAAGTCTCGGTCTGCTTTAAAACCTGATTTTTTCCACTTTCAGCCATCTTTGGGGTGAAGTGACCCTGTCTGCCAAAGGTAACAAGATACATGTTGCTTGGGACCACTATCTAGAGTCCTTATCAGTGTCCCAAGAGAAATCATCTCATGCCTCTGCAGGCACAGCAGATTTACTTAGGCTTTGCTGGTGAGTCCAGGAGTTTGACTTGAGAGAAGGTTGCTGGAGGTTTTGAAGAGAGCTGACCTAAGGCTCTAGCAACACAGAAGCTGCTGAGGGCAACAGATTGCCTTGAACAAATCAGCTCTGGCCCCAGTTCTATGTCACCTGTGCCAGAGCTCTAGAAAATGAGCCTTTTGCTCCTGTTGCAGCCTTTATCAAGGAAGAGTCATTGCTGGGAGGGAAGAGTCAGAGCTCAGCTCTTGTCAGCTGTGGGATGAATGAAATCTGGTTTTACAAAACCCTTTTTGTGTCTCTGTCCCCTCCCCTTTCTGTGTGAAATGTGCTCTTGCCCTGAACCTTGTCTACCATTGCCCTTCTCTAGGACAGCAGAATTCAAATTTAGCTGTGCTACTGAGAATAATTCACCTGGTTTGGGTATAGAGCTCATGAATATGCCTGTATGTGCCAAAGGATCATAGGTGGATCAGGGCTATAGGAATGCTCCCTCGGTGACTCTTTCTATCCACTGGGTCTGCTAATGGGAGGAAACTGCAGGCAGGCAGACCACATCTTCCTCTGTTAAATGCTCGTCTCAGCAAAGTTTAGGATGAATTGCACAGTTTGACAACAGGATGGCTTTAGGGCCATAAGGGTTTGGTTATTTGCCAACAATCTTAGAGGGTACACAGGGATTGTTGGAGGAAAGCACAACTTGAGTGAGAGTAATTTCAGAATCATTTCATATTTGTTTGTAGTGCAACCCCTCACCTTTTCATGCCATTCAGTATTGTTCCATCTTACTTGGCTTGGTTAACCCAGCCCAGCCCTGACATCCTGATATCAAATCTTCTCTGATACAGCTGTTGTACTGATTCTAAAGAAGCAAGATGAGTTGCTGATTGAGGGAAGAGCCATCTGTTTGGTCTGGATTTCTGATTTGGGATTTTATTCTTTTTTTAGGTGGGGAAGGTCTTTAATCAAGAGGAATGCCAATGGTGAAATTTTATTTCTATCTGTTATGACTTTGCAAGTTATCATGTGTCAGACTGGTTGTCATGAGTCCAAGATGAGTTCCCCTCAATATTGCTGTTTTTGCTAATATAGTGATAGATGTTTTAGAGTTCCTGCTCTCTCCTAGAAAATCTTCATGACTCTGAGCTCTGTATTAACAAGGGAACATTAAGGTCTCACATATATCATTGGGGTACAGTAGCAGATTTGTCATCCATGCTGTTTACTGAGAATGTCCTTTAAAAATACAGTAAGTTGAATGATGGTTGACTACACAGAAGCAAGGGGGCTTCCTATTTCTTCCATGAGGAAACTAAGCCAAATATGTGATGCAGATTATTCTGGAAACTTTTTAGCTCTTGTACCCAGATTACTAATATTTTCCCCCAAGGTGTATACATTTTGCAGAGAGCACAAATAGAGTGGTGTGGATCACCAGAAGCTCTCAGATGAGTGCAAACAGCTGAGACTGAATTCTCTTTTCCCCAATCTATTTGCTAAGCCTTACTCTGTTGGCAGATTCAACAGTGTCAGCCCCGGCAGTGTCAGCCCAGAACAGAAGGATGTTCTTCATGCTCGGATGCAAAAGGAACAGGTGCAGCCAGTGGTCTTAGATTCAAGGGTTTCTATTTTCTTGCTTTTGAGGTGTTTCTTGAGGTATTTTGCAGGATTTGGTAATAGATGCTTTACAGTAGTAGGGAATTTCCACATGACAGATGTTTCCTCTTCATTGTCCAGCAAAGTGTCGTCAAACTGGTTATGCCAATACAATACAGTAACTGCCCGTATCTGCATACTGTTTTGTGATTTGATGGCATTTTGTACACACTTGAGACACACTCTTTTAGTACTGTGTAAAACTCTTGTGTCATCCAAGCCAGAAGTTTTATTAATTGTTTTTGTTTCCATATTTACATCAGTTCATTTTCAGCTTAAGTGATTTTTTTGCTTTGGTTTGGTTTTGTTTGTTTTTTTTCCTGGTGGAAAACTTACCTGAAGTTGTAGAACATTCAGGACATTGTGTGTTTCTTTCATGTCCTTTCTGCAAAACATAAGAAATTGAGAGGAATGGTTCTCTCTCAGGTTGAAATTAAGGGTAAGCCTTTCATATAGACAAGCAATAGCTTGCCTACTGTGTATTGAAATAGTCATTTATGTATAGGACTTTGACAAACTACTAGTCTAGGGCAAATATTTACTACCTTTTATTAAAAAATGTATTATTACTGATGTCCTATGTGGAGGAGACTTGCCTAACACAAATACCACAGGGCTTATGTTCAAATTATGATGAAAAATGATGCTTTACTTTTCTGAGGCTTTCAGAGGGTGAAAGATCTTATTTCTTCATTTCAAAATTCATCTATTGACCAGCAGATAAAAAGTGAAAACACTATAAGCTTTCAGGTATTACAAAAAGTCCAAAAATACTGAAAAAGTATTGAGTTTAGATTGTTTTAACAACAATCACCCAGTTCTGGATAAAGGAGTCTTTCTAGATAAAGATGGTCCTTCAAAAAGCAGCACAAAACCAAAATTCAGCATCTAGTTCCTCTGAGCCAGACAGAGAAGTGGTATCATTTGTCCATGGGATTAGGAAGAATCTTCATGAAAATTAAGAGTTTGTGGCCAGAAAATATGACGAAATGAAGACCTGACAGAATTCTCCAAACGCGAGGTAGTTTGTAGTTTCTATATGTTGCTAGTGTTACTGCTGAGGGCTGGAACTCTCAACATGAGTCCTAAAATAGTACTAGGCTTCTTGGACCTCACAGACCTTAAGAGCCGGGCAGACAGGTATCCCTGCAAGGCTCAAACTTGTTCTGTTCAGCAGACAAAAAGCCTCTGGGCTTGTATCCTCCATACAACAATGTTTCAGCAACCCCAATGAGAATGATTATAAAAGACCTAGGTGGACAGGCTAGCCCATGAGCATCCCACTGTGTGTTTCTGTCATGACAAAGCATCAGAATAATTTTCCCATGTGATTTTGGATTTGCTTAAAGCCAGGAAGCACAGCAGGCAGGTTGAAGCAGATTTCCTGTGTGTGGATGCTAATTGGTGCTGCTGACCTCAGTAGGACATCAGAATTTTTGTAGTTTATCCAGCAGTATGTGAGGTTCTCTCTAGTCAGCCCTAATTAACCCAGGCACTAGTGGCCAAACTGGAATAGAAGCCAAAATTCTGTCCCTCCCTGTTTGGGATCTGACAAACTCATTTGAAGCAATGGCTTAACCACATGAATCTATAACTTCCTTTCAGATAGAGTGCCTGCCCCCAAAAACATTGCAAATTGTGCTAGATACTTTGATCCTTTTAGCTTCACAAACAAAGCTCCTGTAATTCTGCCTCTCCACTTGACATATCACTGAGATTCCGAAGTACTTAAACACCACTGCTTTTTGATGGAATAAAACTAATTCTTATGGAATAGTACTAAGCATTTTAATGTAAGCCAAGCCCAGAATGTCTTGCTGGACAAAAGAAAAGCTTTAAAATTTGGGAACTCCAGTAGAAATAGAAGAACTAAGATGATTAAATGCTCTGTCTAGAGTTGTGCAGAACAATTCAAGTGCAACTACTGCAAATGCAGTGAAATAGTGGGACATTTTGGTAAAGTATCCAGAAAGTCACATCTAGCTAGTTTTAGAGGGGAAAAAAATAAGTATTACAGAAAATGTAAAGCACAGAAAAAATGTGTTTCCCTTTGCTCTTCTACCATGTGCCAGAAAGACAGAAGGTCAGCTGTTCAGAAGAACACTGTGTTCACAAACTCTTAATTTAATTATCTACATAAGCAGCCATGTTTGCAAATGGCTAAGCACCAAGCAGCTCCCATGGAAACCATATCAGGTGCAAGTCTGTTTAAAAATACAGCTGGCTTAAATACCTGTACAACAGTTTTTGAATGCAAATACCTTCTAATAATCAGAATACAATTTTTCATTCTGAGAACTCAAAAAAATCTGGATATGAATTTCTTGAAGTAGTTCTTGGTGATCCTTTGACTCTAAACATATTTCCAAAGAGGTAGAAAGAATGGCTTGTGTGGGATGTGGATGGTGATTTTTTAATAAAGAGATTATGTGAGATAAAGAAGTCAGTAAGACTTGTTCCAGAAAACCAATTCAAGTTACCAGCTCAGTTCTCAGAGGCAAGTTTATCTGAGAAATCCCAGGAATTTCAATCATCAGTCTTCAGATTAAATTCTTAATCATATCTTAAAAATCACAGGCATTTCTTCTTCCTAAAATTACATGACTGTGGTTCTCCACTTGGTCTCTAATTTTCACAGAGCACTAATTCAACGTTTAGAAGTTGTCTTCCAAAGACTAATTTTCACTCCTCTGTTCCAGCATATGGAAGAGGCAACTCCAAACCCACAAAGTATCATGAGGCTGTGAGATTTGGCAACCCTGTTATCAAGATGCTACTGTCAAGGCCAAATCCGTAGGAATGACCTTGAAAGAAAGGCCCTATTATCTCTCACCAGCTCTTCAAACTATCCATCCCCCAAGAAACTTGCAATTGGAATAGGAAGCTAGGCTCTTTGGAAAGAGACTAAATTGTTCACAGCTGCCTGGGAATTAACAAACTTCCTCCTCTTTAGGATGGAATGCAGCATATTTCTGAGCCAGGTGGAGGATGAGGTTCTTCTAGGACCTGAAGTTGGCACAAAGAACAACATTTTCAAGTCTGCACATATATCTGAGTTACCAGGGCTCAATAATAATTTTCTGGCAGATTAGTCCTGCCCTACAGCAGGTTTCTGTGATCACTAAAGCCAGAATGAAAGCAATGGGTCTGGATTTCACACTTTATATCCTTCCACACTGAAGCTTTGATTTTAAAAACTGCCTTTTTTTTTTTTTTCTTTGACACCAATCAGCAAGAATGAGTCTGACAATTCACAGGTAAACACCAGAGTAGACTGTGGGGACAAGTCCCTAACAGGCCAAGTGACACACTCATGACTTGGAGGAAATTATTCAGAATAACTTGATAAACCGTTGCCAAGATTGCTAATGGAGAGATCACGCACTGCAAATTGCAAATGTGACCTTGCTTTGTCCGTGGCAAAAGAAGAGCTCATAATGTTTTTCTTGCTCATTTTAACAATGCTCATTGCTCCTAAAAGCAGGATCTTTACTAGCAAATAACTACCTGCTTGTAATAAAATAATTCAGTCCATGAATATGCAAAGTGTTGGCTCTAATAGTTTTTAAATTATTTTTATTTATTTGATGAGTCTTCTAAGTCTGTAAAAAGAAACTGAATTTTAGCCTTGCTCTTCAAATAGGAAAAATGATTCAGGCCCAGTTTAACCTTTCATGGATAGAAAAGGCAAAGCTATTCAAAGCACAGTACAACTCAAGGATGCACAAAAAAACTTGGTATTTAAGCACTCTCAACAGTTGCAGAAGTAGCTTGTTGGGGATTTTTTTATGCCAAATTCTAACAAAATACTGATATTACCAGCTTTGAGAAGGTATTCTTAGTCTGTTTTATTATTTGATGCTGAAAAAACAAGAGCGATACATCCAAATGCATGCAGACTTTGCCGCTAAATTTCATGCATTTTCTTTTTTTTTTTTTTCTCAATGCTTTCAGTTTTTCTAGTTTCCAGGCTTTGCCTTCTATAACTTAAAATACAGCAAAATACAGGTGCAAACTGCAAAGAGACCTGAAAGGTCCTTCATGGCTCCTGGCTTTAAACATCAAATGAAAATCCTGACAATATCCTGGAGCTTTTCCCCCAGTTTTCACCTGAAATCATATACAGTGACAACAGTTACTTCATGCAAGTGCTTTTGCATAGAGGACTTTCATTATTTTTTAATATTCTGCCACATGTTATGCCACTTTTTGTTTTTTTTTTTAATGAATCAAATCATGATTAGAAAAGATGTGGTGGAGGCTGGCAGTAAACATGCTATACTTTTTTTATTCCTATACTCTTCTGTCATAAGACCTATGATTTTATTGCCTTTTATTCAAATGCTGTTTTACAAGTTAGTGTAACTTAGAATTCAACAGCAATGGAAAGGTGGGTCTGGGTGACAGCCTGAGTGGGGCTCTAATGCTATTTTCCAGTGTGGGTACACCCTCTGTGGGCTTCCTTTGAACTCACACAATTTCAAAGTTGCTTAAACTGTGTTTGTGTCAACCCAGCTGAGATAACTCAATTGAGAAAAGAAAATCCAAGAAGACAAACCATTGGTGCTGGGGTTTTTGCTACATAAATACCTGAAAGGGAATTTCCAAATTCATGATGACACCGACATAATACTGGTGGAAAAGGGGAATAATCAGTTTATTTCAGTCACTAAGTCAAAACAAAAGTATATTGACAGTGAATTCATAGTATAAAGAGGCTTTAAAGCCACTAGTCAATGGCCAGAGGAAGATTCCCTTTTCCAGACTGGGCTGAAAGCCAGCTGTTGCCCTTGACCCCGAGCTCTGAGAAAAGCCTGCTGTGAATAAGTTGTGTAGGGTGTAAAGCCTATCCCTGGTCCTGTGTGGGAATCAGCGCTCAGCACACCTGATGGCACCACAGAAACTTTAGGTCATGCAATGAGGATGGTAAAAGGAACCAAAATAAAATCCATACAGTACAGAAACATGTTGGAAAGTGCACTTCTTCACAGTCTTATGACATTATATTTTTGTTTGGCTTCAGTTTTTTTCTTCCTTTTCTCTTAAAGGAATGTTTAAGGAGTTCTCTTAGCCAGACCTTGTCATATAACCAGTCATCCCTCCCTGCTTTTCTAGACCTCATCCAGTTTAGTGTGACTTCCAGTCTGAACTTTTAGCTCAAAAGAAGCTTTTTTTCAAAGATTATGATCAGAAAATAGGATTTCGAGAACTCCATGTCCAATACAGCATTAAGTAATGCTCTGTTACATAGTACTAAAAACACTGTGTGAAGTGAAAACTTAGATCTAGATCCGCAACACCTATAAATAAGGCTTTATGGTTTCACAGGGATCTCTCCCTTTGGAGTTCCCTTTCTTGACTTGCTGGCTTGGTCCTTCTGAATTTCCCTCATCTCCATGTGGAATTTATGAACTCAATTGAGAAGGAATAAAACCCAAGTAATTATCAGCCTGGATGGAAAGAACTCTTTCCCTCCATGGAGAATAAACATTATGCCACTAACACACTGGGTTGCTTGGTGTCAGTTCAGAGAAATGATCAGACAACTGCTAGAGCAACTATAACCTGCTGCCACTGTGCCACACAGATCAGCCAATTTGTTTCAAGTGCCCTCATCACCACAGAAGCAAAGCCAAATATAAACTGAAATATGAAATACAGCTAAATAAAAACATTAATATATCTCCTGGCAACTTACCTCTTGCACACTTTAAAAGACCCAAAAACCTTTATGCAGCACAATATAATTTATTATCTGCCTCTCTCCAAGCTGTCTGACAACATAACGTCTACATTTTTGGAAGCAAAAATGCTCCAGCTGCCTGACACTGAAAATAACAGTGATTCCTGAAGTCTTGCCTTTTGATTTGCCAGGGACTGAAGGTGTGGTTTCTTACAAAGATGATGACTCAGGTTTTCTCTGGTTTATTTTTAAAATGGAGCAATCAGGAAACAAAGTGTGGCCTCAGCAGCAGAAATACTGCTTTTGTTAAAAATAAAATAAAATAAAAGGTAGTCAAGTGAGTAACGGCAAATACCTGCAGGAAAAAAATAGGAGTACACTTAGGAAATACACTTTCGATTGGCACTGTGGAGCTTCGCAAGGGGGCTGGCATGATGCTGCCTTCACATTTCACCACATTTTGGTAGTAGCTGGTGCTTTGATATGCGCAACTACTACTAACATTTCAAAATACGACAATCTAAGAGGTGAAATAGCTTTTGTATTTTAAAATTCATTAAGAACAGCTGCAACTTAGTGCTGATGGATACATCCTCACTTTATTAAATCAGTGTCTCCTTTGTTGAGTTATATGAAGCCGTTTCATTGCCACACAGACAGGAGATGCTAAAAAAAAATAAATTCAAACTAAAGGAGATTTAAAATCTGTATTATCATATTATATGACATTAGCTGTTCCTAATACAAAGAAGTAATGAAACAACTAGAACTATCACATGCACATGTAAAAGAGTAAAATAAAAATGGAATTAACCTTTGAAAAGACAGTTCTGAAATGCTAGAGAAGCTTATCTCAAAACTGCATGTTTCTGGGTGGGAGCAGGATTTCTAGGACATGCTTTTTCGCTAAGTGAATTCTCCAAGAGTCCCAAGTGTTATTTGCCTTCTAGTTCTATAGTGTCAATATGGATTTCTCATACTAATTTCCACATAGCCTGCCTCTGAAGTGAAAACATCTTGTGTTTAGAAAATATATTAAGACATTTTAAGACTCTGTTTATTGCATTTAAAATAAAAGTGTACATGAAGAAAAAGTTACTTTCTTAAAGAGATGCCAGGTGGTCAGTCTTAGGTTAAGCCACAAGCTTGTTTTAAGCACTGTTTTTTAAAAAATCTTTTCTAGGTGCCTAGACTGAATGCTGAGAAGCAACGTGCCCAATGGATTTTCTTTCTTGTGTTTTGGGGAATATTTCGGTTAGGTTCCTAGTGAAGCCTCATGATGAAACACCTACCAAGACACACCAAACCATGAAGATTTGTGTGGCTGTAAGTGAAATAACCACTTACCGAGGCTACAGGAGAAGCAGACTGTTAGTCTGAAGGAGAATTAAGCTGTGGAAAGCTTTAGCACAATAGCTGAATTGTCAAAGAACACAATTCTAACCAACTCTCTGCTTGCCAGGAGCGAGGCCAGGGGGAAGAGTAGCTTAAGAAAGAAGTGAGGAAAGACCTGAAACTATTTGCTAATGCGGTAACAAGCACTACCTTTATTGTAAACCAACTGACTCGTGGAGAAGGTTTTTTGTTTTATGTTTAACCTGGCATGCTAATTCGGTAGCGTATGAAGTGATCTCCAAGTATACACAAGGAAGGATAATCTTTACTGAGGCTAGTCCATTAATAGTGTTCTGTGGGTGTTACATCTTCCTTACTGACAGTACTAATAAAATGTATTCTCCAAATGCAGACAGGACCTATATGAGAATCAGCCTCAAACCTTGAGTCCTAGGGGAGAATGCAGAATTCTGTCTATGCCTCCACAGAGCTCTTGGCAGGATAAACCTCTGATTAGTGATGTGGAGGGTGGAGTGGATGTAAATTTAATGTTATATGCCAACTCACATTAGACAATCTTGTGCAACTCTGGCAGTTTTGGAATGCAGTTTGATTACCTTATCTAACTTAAAAGCTTGAACAATAGGATTTAAACTTCTGGAATACAACTGATTAGGCTAAATGTTATTTTTAGGAATGTAGACAGATAGACAAGTTAATGTATATGTGATCAACTTACATATATACATATAGGTTATACAGGTATATACCTTCTGCATGTGTTTTCCCAATTATGTGCACCTGCAGCACGCTGAACACCTCACTTGCTACTCTCTGAATTCCCCCTGGCTGCTGAGGTGCTTCCAGTTGATGTGTGTAATATGGATGCTCCATATACGATTTTCCCCTCCAACCTCACTGTAAGTCCCTTACGTCCTTTATACTTAATATTAGTATACTGGGCAGCATATTCATCTCCAAGTCTGTCAACATAGTTCACCTCCTGTAATCAGAAAATGGTGATTAAATGAACATCCAAGTACAGAAGCTGTCAACCTGGTGTTCATCTTTTTCAAAGTTAAAAAAATATTTTACTACCATTTGCACTCATATGGCTCTGAAAAGGTCTTTTAAAAAAGTGACTTAATGTCTTCTACAATCTTTAGACAGAATCAAGATCAAAGGTAAATGCCAGTCATGTAATTTTTAGCATTTATGGAAACAGTAATAAAAAATTATCTCTGTAGAAAAGGTGTATGCTGCAAATAGCCCCTAAAAAGATCTTGTCTGGGGTGTTGAGATTTTAACCACAAAGGTCTTGTTTCTTTTAGCTATCTGTTTTAGCATCTGGTCCATCTCATGAGAAGGTCTTTGAAACTGTTTCAGGATTTGGTTGCAGATAGATATGACAGGAGGAAAAAAAAACCCAACCCTATTTATATCCTCTTTATGTGCATAGGAAAACAAAATCTCCAGAATTTTATGTATGTGCCGTCGACCTAAGAGGGAACATAATCCGCTCCCAAACTACAGAGTGAGCACAACTTCTGTAGTGTGTGCAACAACTTTGACCTCCGTGTAATTACTCCAGTCTTACATCAATATAACAGTGCCGGGTTTCTCTTCAATTATTTTCCGGGAGTGGCAGACTCTCTTCCCGCAGTACTTATTTATTTCGAATTGGCCTAATTTGCTCAGCAATTTGGGCATCCCTTCTTTGGGATGCCACATTTCTCCGGACGGCGAGAGCTGGGGCTGTCCTGAGCGCCCCGTCCGTACCCGTCGGTCTCTGCCTCGGGGGAGCGGCCACTGGGCTCGGCGCTGCCCAGCACTGGCAAACACCGAGCCCCTTGCCAAGGTAACCACTACGGCTGGGGCTCGGCGCTGAGCAATTGTCTACGGATGAGTAAGCAGCAAGTGTGGTAACTCAGGCCAGCAGCTCTACAATTAGGGCTATAATTTCAGGTGTAGCGAGCAGTCGTAATGAATATTTATTTCAACGTACTAAATAAAAGAAATCACCCGGCTAAGTGGCACAGGGAGATCTGTAGGTAGTTTGGTTTGGGTAGCGCGGGTGTTACCGGCAGGGAGCCGCCTCGTCGCCTCCTGTCCCGTCCCGAGTGGGACAGGCTCCCTCTCCCTGCGGTGCGCGGCCGTAGGCTTATGCCCTCATTCCTGCCCTCGCCCAGCCCGGCCAAGGACCCTTCCCGGGCAGGAAGGGTAAGGCAGTGTGCAGCCAGCTGACTTCCCCGGGGGAGAGCTGGGCGGCGGTACGAAGCGCCCCGCGGGCGCGCACGAGGCGGGGGGCGCGGAGCCGGCGTGGGGCAGGGCTGAGCCAGGGCTCCGTGCACCCCGCCCGCGCTGGGCTGCTCCGGGGCTCCCCTCTGCCAGAGTCCCCGCAAAGTGGCCTTATTGGGTCCGGCAGCTCCGCGCCCCGGCGGAGTGCCCTCGGGCTTTTCTCCGTCGCTGAGAAGGGCAGGCGAGAAGAACCCAGGCACGTTGGGAGGCAGCGGCGGCGCGGGGAGGGCCGAGAGCCCTCCGGCTGCCCTTAGGTCTGCATCCCCAGCGAGCGAGAGGGCGGCCCGGAGCGCCCGTCAGCCCCCGAGTCTTTATTTCTCGCGCTCCGCAGCCAACCTCGCCGGCGCTCCCGCAAGCCTAGCGAGTGTCGCGGCTATCAGCTGGCTCTTCCCGGGCGGACTCCAAGCCGCACGGATGCAAAGCCCCGAGCGTCCGCCTCCTCCCGAGTCCCTCGACCGAAATCCAGGCGCCCGACTAAAGGTGCGAGGTCGGCGGCAGGCGATGCCGCGGCGGTACGACAGGCGGGGAGCGCGGACAGGTCCTCCGCCCGCTCCCCGGCAGCATCCTATCGAGGTCTGAGCCGTGCTGCGGACAAGCACAGCTTGAGCTTTTTGGGCGGGCTTTTTGTTGTTGTTTTGTTTCTCCTGTTTGCGGTTTCTTTTTGGTTGGTTGGTTGTTTTTTGTTTGGTTTTTTTTTTTTTTTTGTTTTGTTTAAGTTACTGTGGAATGAGGAGATGCGATGCTGCTCGGTGGCGGTCCATCCCTACCGAAAGAGCCGCTCCTCACGCGGAGCGCTTTCCATTTCGGGAATGGGGAGGTGGGACGGGCGCCGAGGGTGGCTGAGGAACCTCCGGGCAGGGGCGCACCTGCCCCGCGGTTCCCCTCCCACGCCCGGCGCCCGTGAGCGATGCTCGACGGGACGGACCCGAGGTGAGCGGCGGGCGCGGTAAGTACCGCTCCCTTCCCCGCGGTACCCCTTGGGCGCGTCTCAGCCTCCTCCCCATCCATCCCAACCCCTCCCGC
>VXAU01004928.1:3154-41558 GCA_013399695.1 Formicarius rufipectus
CTCTGTTTGTTTTATTTTGATTATTTTTTGTTGGTTTTGTTTGTTTGTTTGTTTTCATAGGAGTTGAATTCAGTTTGTTTTATCTGTAGGTATTAGCCCTGGAATCAGGTGTTTATTGTCAATATCTTCAAAATAGGGATTAGTGAAATAGATCTTAATTTAGAGGCTAAAGTTTTTGATAAAACAAGGTTATATACACTTTCTTATTCAGTATGTTTTTAAAAACCTCATATATAACATTTAAATCTACTTAGAAAAAGTTATTATGTGAAATAAAATTTAGTAAGATGACTTTTCTTATACAATTATTACAACAGTTTTTGTGTATTCATCTATATTAGGTGGTGAAAATCAGTAATCTGAACTTTTTTCTCTCTTCCTCTTTAAAACTATATTTTGGACTTTCACCTTCTTCTGAAATCCTATGCTAACAAATTAAAGAAATTAAGGGAATATGGTAGTGCAGATTTCTCCCTGAGAAACAAGATAAACAATTGTATACATATTTGGGGGATAAAAAAGTGGTAAAATCAATTTTACCTGATCTCATCCTCTTCTCTTAAACTCTAAGTATGTAACAGCTTTTTGGTACAATATAGACTTCAAAACACTTCTTATAATTTCATCGCAAAGGATACTTATGCAATGATTTCCAATTATTTTAAATAAATGGATGTGCATTGCTTATAGATATTCCAAGGTGAAGCAAAGAAAAGTTACATGCATAAAGAATAAACTGTCCAGATGGTCCATCAACAGTTAATTAAGTGGCAAACACAGAAGTATCTCTGATGCTGCCAAAAAATTGCCTGCAGAGTCTGCCATGGGCTCAAATTTAGATTGCTGGAGGAAAATCTGCAGATTGGCATCAGTGTCTTGTGATGCTCATCTGAAAAACAGACAGAGTAAATTTCACAACCTACATTTGAAAATTAAAACAAGAGTAAGGGAAGTGCTGTCTGAACATATTGCTAATAATGGGATATCAGTTTGTCATGATCATGTTGCCAAGGTAAATTCAGACCAGAGCAGTACAGATCAAAGGGGACCAGCAGCTGTTACATGCACTCCATGTGAAACAATATCGTAGCCTCTGAGTCTTCATCCATTTCTGGTCCTTATATCAAAAAAGACTGCTGTTCTTTCCATCACACTTGCAGTAGAAGGGTTAAATGAACATGTGAACTCTGCTACGCACCTATTCCTTGGGACAGTCTCTCCAGTGAAAGAGCAGTAAGGTTACATGTTGGAGCTTTTATCTTTACATTTCTTTAGGGTCCTTCACTGCCAAACCCTCTAGAACAGTGTTCTAATGTTTGTTACTAAAAGATGGCAAAGCAAGTCTTTGGACAGTAGAACTAAACTTAGAAAATATGTTTCAGATAAGAATTAACTCTTGTTAATAATTTCTTTTTCCCCTGAAAATACGCTTGTTCTTCCAAGTCATGTAATTCCAGTGTCAATAAGAAAACTGAAAAAAAAATAAATAAATTGTTGTCCATGCTTCCAAATGTATATGTACCCAATATTTATTACTTCAGTGCAATTATCAGACTTACAGTTTGACTCAGATTCACAGATGATGCCACTAAAAATTGCTTAAGCAAGTGAGGAGACTTGAATTAGTTAATAAGTGAATTAGGAATTCTTCCTTTGAAATCTGTTTCACATAAAAGAGCAGTAAACATGAATATTTTAAAAGCGAGAACTCTTTAGGCGTCTTTAAATATTAATGTAGCAAATAGACAACATTAAATATTGGTTAGGAACATATAGTGTGTCAAGTATTAGGTTGTGAAACTACAAAACTAAACTGAAACCATTGATATGAAAGAGCTTGTCATGTGTGATATTTTGCTATTTAATTTTTATGCATATTCAATCAGATGTTAATTATTTTTCTCTACATTTTTCCCTAGAAACTGCTTGTTTCTGAAGGATTTGTTCTGTTACGTAATCTAATCACCCCTTCAATTAGGTTGTTGTCACTGTGGTGGGGGAGGGTAAAAAAAGCATGAAACAGGCCACAACTCTCAAAATCAAAAGTATATCAGTTTAAGGCACCTAATTTTGGTCATGAATTTGAATGAGAGAATCAATTCAAGATTTTAATGTTGTAAAATATAAAAACCATCAGTGATAACAATTCCCAAAAGGCTCCTAAGGTGTGAAAAATCAGCTGGTGTCCCAATGCAACAGAGGTGTGCTCAGCAATCCAAATGGATACTGTTTTTCTTGAGCTAGAAAAATATGCTTCTGCTCTGTCTGCTGCTGTGCTCCCTGAGGGAACTCATGTAGGCAATGAACGTCTTCTCAAGAAAACCACAGTATTAGCTACAGTACTAAAGGAAATAATTATGCCCCTAAACAGCATCCAAAAATAATCTTCCATTCAAACTGCAGTTGTACATGGACTTTCAACTGTTCCCAACAGGAAATCTTTTATATATGGCACTTTTTCAACTTCAGTTTGGATAATCCAGGGAAAGTTATTTGCTTTCCTTGCAATAAAGAAAGTGTATACTCACAAACCTGGAGCCTATGTTGGCACAGCTGTAGTTAGTTTCCATCTGCAAGTACTGCAGCCAATGTATTCCAGCGATTGCAGCCAAAATAAAACAAATAAAAAGAAAATCTGTCCATGAAGCCACTGATACTACTCAACACTATACACCATTCTACATTATTTTTTGTCTTATTATTCTTTTAGTTCACTGTGGAAGAAGAGACAATTTAAAGCAAATAAGAACTACAGATCTTGCATGCAGGTCTACACTCTGCATTTAGTTTCTCCAAAGTCAAACTTCACAGTTATCAGAGTTGAAAAAACAAACAAAAAAAAGGTAGACCCTTTTACAGATAAAATATGCTTTTTTTTTTCTGATCAAATGTAATTCAAGTAGATTATGAATTAGCAAAGAAATAACTGCTAACACATGGGTTGACACAACCCCTATTGGGGCTCAAATAACTAATACAGATCAAGATATGAACTATACAGTATATTATCATTTTCAGTTCTGAATACCCTGCATAGCCAAGCCCAAACAACAAATCATATTTAAAAAATAAAAACTAGTATTAAATTTAATTGAATAAATAAAATATTTTAATGGGTTCTGATTGGGGGTTATTTATTTATTAATTTTTAAAAATAGAAAAAAAATTATTTGGTTTGATTACCTATTATACTGAAGTCCTTTTTCTGGGGATGTTGAACACCATCTGATGGCTCAGCAAGTCCTTCAGCAAGTAACTGGAAAGAATTATTAAGCTAGTAGTGACAACATTTATTTGGAACTAAGTTTTAAAAAGAGCACAAATGTACAGTGGCAAGACACAACTTCAGAGGGAATAAGCACTCCACCTTTTTTTTCCACCTGGATTGTCATTCTAGATGGATGAAATATCTTAATGAGAATGTTTGTTTGTTTGCTTGCTTACTTTTATGTTTACACATGTTTAAATAGGAAATTTTTTACTAATCACTTTTCCATGATGTGAAAAGTTTGGTGCTCTTGCAAGCCATTCAGTTCTTAGGAGAGTATGTATCACTGCAACTGCTTTTAGAAATTCCTTGAAATCCCCCAGTGGCAAATAAAAGTCTCTGAAGCATGTGGATGCATAACAGGTTGATTGCTTTCATATACTTTATCTTTTCATTTTTCTGTCATGTGTTTAATTTGCACCTCAAAATCATCAATGGTCAGCAAAGAGCAGAACAGGAACCAAGAAAAGATTCTTCACTCAGCAGTGAAAATTTTAAACAGGAAGGGAACTAGAATGTTTGCATTATCACTCCTGTTTATATAGTAATTCAGTCTTTCAGTATTGTCTTGTTCACTAAAATCACATAAGATATAGACCCATCAATAGCCATAAATGACATTCTGGAATGTCAGAAAACACTCATTGAACTGAGGAGGAATAACTTTTGCTGTTCCTTAAAAAAAAAAAAAAAGCAAACTAACCAACAAAAAAAAAATACCCCAAAATAAAACAACAACAAAAAAAACCCCCACANGCAACCCTATACTCATCTACACCTACATCAGATTAAACCTGTCATGAATAGCTTTAAATAGTCCATTAAAAAAAAAAAAAAAAAAAAAAAACAACAAAACAATAAGTAATATTGATTGCTGTAATAATGTTGCAGCCTCACCTTGAATATTTTTTGGGTTCCACAATATAAGAAACATGTTAAGCTATTTGAGAGTGTCCAAAGGAGGGCAACAAAGATGGTGAAGGACCTTGAGGAAAAGCCGGATGAGAAGCAGCTGAGGACACCTGGCGTCTTCAACCTGGAGAAGAGTGGAGGGAGTCCTCATTGCAGTTACAATTTCCTTGTGAGGGGAAGAGGAGGGGCAGGCACTGATCTCTTCTCTGTGATGACCAAGGACAGAACTTGAAGGAATGTTCTGAAAATGTGTCAAGGGTTGGATATCAGACATTTGGACAACAGTCTCAGGCACATGGTGTGACTCTTGGGGATGGTCCTGTGCAGGCCTAAGAGTTGAACTCAATGAACCTTGTGGGTCCCATCCAATTCGGCATATTCTGTGATTCTGTGACTAATAAAACCTTTGTTTCTGGTCTGCATAACACATGGCAAATTAAACCATTTATTTGCCTTCCTGCACTTCAGGGCATTAACTGAGCAATTTTCTTAGCCCAGCCTTGTGCTGGTTGAGAGGGTTAGCAGCAACTTAAAACTGGTGTGCCTTCCCTTCCTGAGGCTTGGCAGAAAGCTTCAAGGGGACTTGTTTAACAAAACTGTACAGAATAGAAATATAATATCTAGGAGAGATAAGAGAGAAATGTAATAGGATTGAAGTTATTACAGTGAAAAAAAAAAAAGATAAACATAGAAGACCTGGAAGTCTTGGAGACGTTATAAAAAAAAATAAATTTGGAAGCTCAGACGTCTTTCAGATGCTCCCCCATGTGTCAGCTGATGGGAGGCTGTCAATTTATCATAATCCTACTCAGTTTCCATGCTTTATTCTGCATCCTCCTAATGTTTTCAGTAGGCCATGAGCATGCTTAGAACCTGCCTGAGGAGAGAATGTTGCCCTCCATCTGCTTCTTTACTCACCCCATACATGTCATTTATACCATTGTATAATCCAGACACCCATGCTGAAACAAATGCTCTATGGCTCTTAATATTGCTTCACATATAGTAGTTCAATGGAGTTAAACAAAGGTCTAATAAGATTTATTTTTCTCCTCATCAAGGTAAATTTATGGTTGAAGAGAAAATTGTGACCGTGTCAGACTGAGGACATTGGGATGTGAGGGTTAAGAATTATTGGCATTCTTGCCTTAATCCCACTTTCATTCCCAAATTGGATCCTTAGATGTGTTCTCCCTCATTTTTGTAGAGCTAATGTGTTTGCAGGGTGGTTGTTTTACTTTTTTTTCCTCAGAAGTTATTTTCTCTTACTTGTGCACTGCTTAATGGAAATACATCAAATTCTTAGCAGAGGCAGTCACTGAATAAAACAGAGGTCTAAATGCTAATATGAATAATGAAATTTCCATGGTGGCACACATGGGAAAGAGTAAAAATTGCTAAGGCATAATGAAATAAATTATATCTTATTAAAATCTCCCTACTGAACAGATATTATGTACAAATATATTTTCTAAAATGAATCAATGTATATTTTCACTCATGAACAAAGAGTTTAAAATGCCGGTGTTTTATTCATGTGTATATAAAGAAGTGTATCTGGAAGCACTCTTTATTATACAAAGTCATTTAGTTGCAAAGGAGAATAAAAATATTGTCCAGGAAATGAACAAGCACATAAAGATTTTGTTTACTTTCTAAGTCATCTGCAAAAAATATCCTAGCTGTATGTTAATGTCAGATGTACTTACATTGTTTCCTGTGTATTTTTGACATACAAGTGCAAGTGTGTAATGCTCCTCCTAAATGAAATGAAAAATTTATATTAAAATAAAAAAGTAAAAGCACTTTGCAATGTGAACATATGAATTTGTGGTTTGTTGATTTATCTTGGGAGTATATTTGGGGCATTTTATCCACTACTTTATGGATTGAGCTGAAAGATATTTGACAAAACAGCATTCAAACTACATTTTACATAACTTTAATTAATATTCAAAATTTTATTTATAGATTATGCTCTTAGACATTTTCTATCTTGCCATTACAGTTACTCTTGTTGTGAAAGGGAAAGAGATTGAGAACTGGAATTGAGAGAAGCAAACGAAAACCTATATTGCACTTTTATTAGCTCAATGTTTGGTTCTTTGCTCTTTCCCAGGGTATTAGGAAGGGAAAGATGTCTGGCTTTAGTACAGTGTGAAGAGAGCCAGACTGGAATGGGAGAAGAAATGGAGATAAGGATAAGGAATCAGTGTGAAAGCAGAAATGATGCCTGGGAAGGAGGGAGGGGAAGTCTGGGAATTCAAATCTAAGAGGGAAATGGTGAGGAAAATGGTGAGGTAGCTAGAGAGGGAAGAGAGCCTGCCTTTGGATAAGGATTTGAGGAGACTGCCAAGATTAGAATGGAACAATTAGGAGTTATGTAGAGAAAGTCTTGAAATAAGTGAATCTGACAATGTGATACTTTACACAACAATAAATGAGACTATATCAGCAAAGACAAGGATATAGACACACTACTCAAGCTTATGCTGAGCAAGTTACAGGCCAACGTCCAAGATGAAGTAATTATCTGTATGTTTGCTACTCAACGGTATATTTTCATGTGGAACATGTAAGCTCATTGAGAAAAATAAAACTTTTCAATCTTATTTTGATAATTTTGGATAAATGCATTTAATTTAATTAGCAAATCACTTCTACATATGTAGATATAGTTGGTTATGATTTTACCAGAAAAAAAGTTTTATGTTCATCTTTGACAGTTTTACAAGTATTTCTAAGTTTCAAGAAGTGAAAATTACACAAGGTGAGCAATATAAAAATGTGCTTGCTCATTCCACTTGCTCAAACTTGTTCTAAATTTTGTCCATTTCTGCATAAAATATCAAAGCACCTGAATAAAAATTAGTCTGTATTGCAATTAGTACCTGTATATCTTTTCAACAAAACTGAAAAACTTTTTTATCTTTATTGTGGCACTTTTTAGTTTAGTATTCATATAAGCTTTACTAAGTATCAAAAAGAGCTTTATAAAGCTATTCTTCTGCATTTCAAAGCATTGGTCTCAGAAATGTGCTGTTTAAAAGTAATCTTAAAGAATCCAACTGATCATGAGCTTATTCAACAAAGAACAACAAGAAGTAAGGAATCTTTTTGGCTTCAGTATAATCGTGAGCTTCAAGTTAAAGCTCATACATAGGTAGTTGGCAGAGAAGCTTCACAGTCACCAGAATATTACTAAATAAAGACCAAAATTACATAAACACTAACTTTATTGAGGTCACTTAGATGCAAATTGAAAAAAAATATTCTGTGGAAGTACTGTGTTTAACTACTAATTTTTCCACTAGCTTCTGCATTTTGTTTCAGGGTCTAAAGGCATCAATGGGTTTTCACTCAGTTAAGTGTGTATAACACAGATAATTCATGTTTTTCTACACTCAGTTGCTAACAATAGAACCTTCAATGTGGGACCTCTTTAATTAGTTCTTATTGAACAATCTTTAAAATGTCTGAATGATATATGGACCTTTGTTGGTATCATCAACACATCATTCTCCTAGCACATTTAGTTAATTTTAAAAAAATAATTATATTTTCTACCAATTTCGGGGTTTATATATGGTTATACCTATTGTTTGGTTTTATTATTATTTCTTAGGTTTATGTTCTTTTGGTATTTAGATCCTTAAAAAAGGGATTATGCAACCAATGCAGAGGAGTATGATTGTTTGATTCCTGAGGGGTTTTAATGCTTTATTCAAGTGTATGCAGTTAAATGCTGTCCAGGAGAACATTCTAACAGTAATCAGAGGTGTAAAATTCATTCTAGAGTAATTCTAGAGTTCTAGGCTGATCTAGACTGATCTTCAGATGCTACAGAAAATGAATCTTCATCAAAAAATTAAATCAATATAATGAAAAAATTATAAAGAGTATTCTTTATAGTCTGATGCAGCACATCTGAAGTTTGTTTTAAAAAAAAAAAAAAAAAACAACTTCAAAAGCTGAGCCTCCCAAATTCTCAGTTACAATGTCAATTATAATCAAAAACAATTCCTTTATATCATGCTTTCTGTGCTAATACACATCTTTGCTTTCAAGCTGAGATAGCAGAAACGGTGACCAGTACAACAACTTGTACATGTTATACTTTGCTTTATTGACAATGAATTACATTTATCAGGGTTTTTTGTTTGATTGGAGTTTTTGTTTTGTTTGTTTGTTTGTTTGTTTGTTTTCTCTTTTGGATTCAGAATACATTCAGGAAATGACACATTTGAACAGTGGGACTTGCTCCAGGCATGGTTCGCTTTTTGTCCTGCACCACTCCCAGGTAAATTACGTTTAACAGCACTAAAAAGTGAGAAAACTGGTTTGACAAGTTGTGAGCATATAAGCTTGCAGATGTATTAAGAACCTGAACTACTAACTCCTCCTAAAGGAAATAGGCACTGCTTACCATTACTTCAAATGGCATATTCCTCAGAAACTATACTTAAGGGAAATATACTGTAATCTTATATAGTGTCTTTCAGTCAAACCTGGATCAGGGGCTGAAAAAGAATAACTATTCACAAGCAGTGCCCCAAGGTAGGATATCAAACCAGGAGCTCAGGCTTGAACTCAGCAAACAGTGTTTTGAAATGATAGCTTCTACCAAAAGTTTCTACTTACATTGTGTAAGTAATATTACTGTCAGCAGGTCACAGGAGTTGATTGTTTCCTAAATGAGACCATATCCAGAGTGCCATGTCCAGGTCTTATTTGAGCAAGTCCTGCTCAAGGGCATAAAGATGATGAAGCAACTAGACCTTCTGTCTTAGGAGAATCTGCAAGAACTGTGACTGTTCATCCTGAAGAAGAGAAGATTCAAGGGGGATTTCATCATTGTCTATGAATATCTAATGGTAAAGTGTAAAGAAGATGGGGCCAAACTCCTTTCAGTGACAAGACAGTGTCCATGGGCACAAACTGGAGCACAGGAGGTTCTTGTATCATATATTTTCACTCTGATAGTGGCGGCACTGGAATAAGTTACCCAGGGAGCTTGTGGAATTTCTGCTCTAGGAGGTATTAAAAATGTAATTGAGCAAGGGTCTGAGCAAAAGTTGACACTGTAGTGGACAAGAGGAATTGCCTAAATGATCTCCAGAGAACCATTCCAACTTCAAGGATTTTGTGATTCTGCCCTTGGATCAAGCTCAGCTTCAGCCTTGGATTGTATTTAACCTGAGGCTGAGGTTAGTATTGATAGGCAAAACATGGAGCACCAGTTGGTGTGAGGTTGCTAAAAAAAGCTAAGACCACAGAAATATTTCCTCTCTGTGAAATTTTTCAGATGGGTCTTGGTTGGAGGTCACTGCTTAAGCCTCAGGTCACCCCTGGGCTTAGGAACAGGAGAAAGACATGCAGCTACACATGTGTGACTTAAAAGGGTCTGCCAAGGAAAAGGTTATGAGGGAAAAAGATTACTCATCCAGCTATTAACCATCCAACTATTCTAAGGTAGGTCATTCCTGAGAGTCCTTGTCTAAGGCTCAGTCCTTGCCTGGATTTAGGGTTGGAGTAGAGTCAAAGCTCCTCTTGATGAGGGACTGCAAAGACACCACCAAAAGAATCGTCATGTTTTGGCTAGAGACAATATTCTTCGCAGTAGCTGGCATGGGGCTGTGTTTTGGATTTATGCTGGAAACAGTGTTGGTAATGCACTCATGTTTTTATTAGTGTCAAGCAGTGCATGCACATAGTCAAGGTCTTTTCTACTTCTCACTCCACCCCACCAGCAAACAGGCTGGGGTCACAATGAGTTGTGAGGGGACACACCCAGGACAGATGACCCCAACTAACCAGAAGGATGTCCCAGACATATGGACTCATGCTCAGTATATAAAACTGGAAGAGGAAAGAGGAAGACTGGGATGTTCAAAGTGACAGCACTTGTATTTCCAGGTCATCATGGAGCCCAGCTTTCCCAGGGATGGTTGAACATCTGCCTACCCATGCGAAGTGACAAATTAATTCCTTATTTTTCCTCTTTGCTTGCATTCATAGTTTTAGCTTTCTCTATTAAATTTTCTTTATCTCAACCCACAAGTTTTCTCACTTTTACTCTCTCAATTCTCTCACCCATCACACCTGGGAGGAGTGAACATGAGGCTGCTGGGGCTGAGCTGCCAGCTGGGGTCAAACCACAACAGAGTTAGAGTCTCAAGATAGACTGAGGGTAGAGATCCATTTTTCATGAGCCTCCTAACTGGCTCACAGTGAAAGGCATAAGCTCAAAAAGATTTCCTGCCTGAGTATTTTTTCATCTGAACAATGGCTGGAGGTTGAGCAACTGAGAACCAAACTTAGTTTTTGTTTATTTTTAGACTGGTTGGGAGAGAGACAAATATTATTCCCCACTTGGTGTGTGGCTGTCAAGCCTTCTGCAGGGATTCTTTCCCCCCTTGTTAGAGTAAACATTGTGAGATACATCTCATATGACTGTCGTCAAATTATAAATAGTTAAGAAGAGATGACATCCGAAAAGGTGTTGACAATCAGTCTTCCATCATCACCAAGCAAATCTGACCAAAAAAGAAGAAACAAGACATAATTCTCTTCCAGGCCAATGTTATAAAGCTAGATATAAACAACATCTGTATCATATTAATATACTTTAACTTAGGACAAGAATCAACCTGCCCTCAGCTGTTTTGTGTTGATAATAGTTCTTTTATGCTAATGAATAAATGTCAAGATGAAGTAATTAACACGTTTTGAAAATGTGGAAGATTTCTGATCAACAGTATCTGAATATATTTTAATGCAATTAACAATTATAAAAAATTTGGAATTAGTGATGACAAACAGATTATGAAAAAGTTTTAGTAGTCAACTATTTGTAGTTAAATGGCTCACTAAAGTGCTGGAGTAGATATGAACTTTTAAAAATTCTATGCAAGAGATAAGCTTCTCTCCTTACTATAAGAAACTATAAATAGACTGAGAAAATATTTTTAAATATTAAAATATATTGAATACTGTGAAGAGTGAGCAGAAACCATTAATCAAGGAGATCTTTTAGGGATATCTCATCTGCTCAGTCATACTGAAATATCTGGATCTTTGGGGATCCAGGCCTGTGTCAGTCTTAGGAAAGACCTCAGCACCTATTAACATTGACAACATTACAGGTATCAACAGTCATCTTAGGTCACATACTATCTGAAGAAAAATCTTTTGCAGAGGTACTTAAGATATAAATGAGTATTTTGACCCTGACTCTGTTAGTTTCTACTAACTGCCATTGGTAATGAATGGCTATTATTTCTAAGAGATGGGGTTTATGACTAAAAACCTTTGCCAAAAGTCAATTGTGCTTGCTCTGGAAATCAGGGCTAACTCAGACTCTAACAAAAGAGAGTGGACTAATTCAAAGATAGACAAACTATGTCCTCAGGTTTAAAAATGCCTTCACAGACAAATTACCAATTCAGAATCATTGTTCACATAGCAATAACAAATTGCATCACTTTCCTGATCCTAAATGTCCTACTTATTTGTAAACCAGATATTGTTTGAAGTTGATTTTTTTTTTTTTTCCAGTGACTGACTTCAAAACATCCTTCAGTGTCAGGGAAATTACTAAACTCAACTTTTCTGGAACTCTTTTAAGTACTCTCAGTAGTAGAAATACTTGGTGGGGCCACAAGAAGGAGTAATGTACAAATGCAGATGTTACTAAGAGAATTTTTGCCAAAGTAAAAATAAGAGTATCATACCAATATAACATATAATTACGAAAATAATGTTTTCCTCTTGGCAGAAGCTTCTATGTGGTAAGTAGGAAAAATTCTCAAGCATTTATGGTTTCCACTGTAAGTAATGAGAACTTGAACTATTGTTAACTTAGGTCTTTCACTGAAACACTTTTTTCAATTAAAAAATCCTCTAAGAAGTACAAATATTGACAAATACTATTTGTATAATAAGCTGTATTTTTAAAGCATTTGCATCTTCATAAAAAAATTTTTTTCATGTAGTAAGCTTCACATCTGCCAATCACATGCAAAAGCTAGGAAAGTTAGGCTTTTTTCCCCTAACCTTATGTATTTGGTAGGTGTCCATACAAAGTTAATGGGAAGAACTCAACTGGTTTCATTGATGTACAGCGATTTTTCCACTGGTAAAACTATTTATGCATAAAATTCCATTTCCAATATTGTTTTATTAAATACATAGTTAATTACGCTCTCTGATAATTTTGCATGATCATGGTCATAGGTCATGATCGCAGATCACTATTCATCTAAATATTTTCAAAAGGTAAATTATGTATTTGTATTTAACAACATCAAGATCCTACACAGACATGTATACAATATGTATCATGATATATATCATAATTACATTTCAGGTAGCTCCCAAATGTGATTCATATATAATATACACCCCGATACTGCAAATGTATCTAAACTCAAAAAAATTAGATTGCACAAACTTATGAGAACATGATAAGAAAAGATCTCACATCTAGCCTGACAGGTACTATGTGATATAATCCCTCTCATAAATATGTCGTACTTAAAAAAGATTATAGAGCCTGTGAAAATGCAAAGTATGAATTGGGAAAACTGATAAATGTATTTTCATTGTTCAACAAATTTTATACACAATGCACAATTGTTTCTTGGATAAAGTAATTAAATAATTCACAGATATTTTTTATTATCACTGTTGATCTTCAGTTCTTGATCTTGATATTTGGGTTCAAATATCCCCCCTAAAAAAATCTGTATCTCTGATCACAGTACACTCTAAATTGATGTTTTCCCAGCAAACAAACGAAAAACCAAACTACTAATCTACAACCAAAAAGACCCTGAAGCACATAAAAAATCCTATAATCCTATGTTCTCATAGGAGAGATACTTACTTGCTTCATGCTAATGAGTAAATGAATTCTGAAAGAAAGAAAAAGTCACTGTGTCTGAAAGTTAGTTTAAACAGCTGAATCAGAGATGTTGATACACATAGGAAAAATCTTAATGTGGAAGATATGCACAAATTAAGAAAATTAAAATATATGAAATGTGGCAAGTTACATGTAAGTGTAAATTCCAATAATGATCAAAACAAAACAAAACAAAAGAGTGGTGAGGACTTTCTGAATTCATAAAATCAATTAAAAAAAAAAAAAAAAAACCAAAAAAAACCAAACCAAACAAAAACAACTCATCAGGAACAGAAACCCACTCCAGAAGTAAGCAACAAAGTGATCTGGCATGCACACATGGCTTTACAAAAACCTTTTTCACAAAGTGACTCACAGGTACTTCAAATGCCCCAAGTCTTGGAAATAAAATGATAGAAAACAAAGAGTGGAAGAACATGAGCCATCTCCATCATGGACAGAGGCTAGCAGAATGCTTGCCAGAACCTTTCTCTGGATTTTAGTAAGCTAAAGATATTCATATATGTTCTGGTACAATATAGTGATGGAAAGTGATGTTAGAAAAATTTTAGAGATTGTAGTAGTTATTCAAGATAACCAAATATAAAGCTGTCTGCAAGATATTATAGAAAGTAGTGAAGTCTATCAGTCCTGTAATGCTTAGGCTTTGCAGATTAATGTTTGCTGGGCAGTTTGTCACAAAATTACCTTTTTTTTTTTTTTTAAATAGTGCTGTAGCTTATCTCCCATAGACAGAACTTGGTTTTTTTTTAATTAGATGCAAGAGTAACAATCTTATTTTTTCTACGCAGTAACTTTACAACGTAAGCACAACAGAGATTTTCCATTTGACAATACACAAAATACTTTTAAAATAATTTGTCAAAATATGTTGCCAACTTCAGTCTTGAACTGCACAATAAACCTAATAAATGCTGGTGAGATTTACAGGGACTATAATATTTTAATACAGTAATAAACATCGATGATGTTGGTGCAATTGATCTTTAGTTTACAATGAGTTTTGAGTGCTCTTACAGAATTCCACTGAAAACAAGTTTAAAAATATAATTAGACATTTCAGTAGGTGGGAAATATTTCTATCTATGTCAATTAGAATCTTCTATGGCTTCTCATGAGAACTAGAAGGATTTGTCACTGTGGATTCTCATATTTTCTTCTAACAGGGATCTGGTTAAAAATGAATTTTCTTAATTCTTTCTTTGAAGAACAATGTTTCAATAATAGGTAACATAATGCACAAGTTCTATGTGCAATAAGGCTTTCTATCATTAGCCTTCTACCATCTGAATATCCATATTGTCTGGACATTAATGCATGTGTATCTCCGTTTCTCTGCAACTTGTCTTTTTCTGACGGTAACCCACAACTGCAATATTCACTTTGTCTGAAATCTGGCAGAAGGATAGAACCCTCAGGGATATCGCCAGCAGAACAGTTTTATTAAAATAAATAGCTAAAAGAAGATGAATTGATGAAAGGGAACATTTACCAGCATTTCAGTGAGGAATTAGCTATTCATTTGGTCAACCATCAACTGGACAGTAGCACCTAGAGGGCCAATAAGCATAAGCATATTAAAGAGCCAAAGGGCTGCATATAGCTCCAGGACATTTTTCTACCTTTATTTTAAAGTGCAGACAAAGTAGCTCTAGTGAAAGACAGAAAAAGAAATTGGGAGTGTAATGATGTACGGACGTAAGGAACATCAGGGATAACGTGGTGTGGTGGTTTATCCCTGGCAGAAGGCAAATATCCAGAGGCACCAAAACAACAGCTTCCCCCTCCCTCCCAACTACGAGGAGAAAAGGGGGGAAAAATAAAAACCATACTAAATGAAAAGTGGATTTTAATACTACTGAAGCAGTATGAATTTATACAAATATATCTATATACACAAGAGAAGAAAAGGAACTTAATATGCACACACATAAACAATAAGAAACAAGTAAACAAGGTCTACTTCCCAGAGACAGCTATGCAGCTCTCCCCAAAGAGACAGCAGCTCCATGACTGATGCCCTTCACCGCCGGAAAAGGATGGACACAAAACTTCCATCTATCCCTTCTTATATCTAAGCTGACATAAAATAGGATGGAATACTTCACTTAGATACAGCAAACCATGTGATCTGCCTCTCAGGAAGGCCTAAAGTCAAAGTCAGGCCTAAAGCCTAAAGTCAGAGAAGCGAGAGAGTGCAAATGAAGTCATGACATTGCAGGGAGATACCTTTGGAAAGCAGAATATCCTGGATATGCCATGTCTGGAAGTTCTTGAAGGTACTAAACACTGTGATTGAATTGGTGGCGAAGTGTGTTTATTACAAATAGGAGTGGTGGCTACTTGGAAGAAACAACTGGAGGTCAAAAAACAAATCCATCCAAAACTACTGTCGGCAGAAAATTTATCTTAAATATCTTAATTTGATTTTAACAGTCTTTAACAAACTCTCTTGGTTCCAGATTGGACAGATTGACTTCTGAAGCAGCCAGCAGAGGGCATGGCTGAGACCCAGAGGTTATTCTATATAACACATCATTTTGTGGGGACAGGAGAACGGCTCCCTTCCAAGTCACATAGTGTCATGGAGGGAGCAAGTATTTCCATGAGATGAGGAATCACATGTGAAGAGTTTTTCTCTTTTCTTGTTTGCTCTGCCATTAGCATTGTTGCTGTTGCTGTTTGTTTTCTTATGTCATTGCTGTTTCCAGTATATTGTTCTTATCTCAGTCCACGTTCTTTAACTTTCATGTCTCCAATTCTCTTCTCCAGACAATTGCAGGAGGAGGAGGAGAGGGGAGTGATCAGGGGCTGTATGGTTTGGAGTGTTTCAGTGAGAACACTAAACTGCAGTATATCATTCTTGAAACACAACACAAACCAAGTTGGGGGAAAAAAATCCAAAGAAGCCTGAATTTGTTATGAACAAAACTGATAATCATAAACTGAAATGTCATTGGGAAAACAAAATTTTATAGATTTTTCTAGAAACCAGGTACAAGACATAAAACTGAAAAATGACCTGAAAAATAAGACATACTGTTTAGAAGTATAGCTCAATGAGTTGTGTTGAATCAAGCCTTGGCATTGTTAGGAAGAAAATGTTTCAGTTTGCTTCAGTTTGTTGTGACAGCACATAAATGTTGCTTCTTTAAGCTGTATATCTTTGTCTTCCAGGCATTAGTTTCTGAAATGCCAATGTAGTTTAAGGGGTCACCATGTTTTGAACAAACAGAAGCTACAAAGATTGAATGTAAGATTTCTTCCAGTATTTATATATGTTACATTAATATTAGAAGTAAAAATCAGTGTGACAAGGCCATGTTTATGCATGATAAAATATTAGAGTTTATATGTACATCTTTTTCAAAACCAGAAATTATACAGTTCTTACAAGTCTTTACTGGGAAAGTATACATTTTAATTAACCATAAGATATAGACTAAATAATTTTTTTTGTTTATTTTTCAATTTCCCACAGGCCTATATTCCTTTATTAACTATACCGTTGGTTGTTATAAATAGCGACCTTACAACTTAACCTGGTAGATCATGTCTACTCTTTGAAGAAAAACACTTGTGACTCTGCTGGTACTCTGGTGGATGTAAATTAATAATTTGAAAAGAAGGAATCTGAAAACACCAGATGCTAACAGAAACATGGGAAATTACTAGTAAACAAAATAGATTTTAAAAATTTCTTTCTGAAGATACTTTTGAAAAAAATGAGAAGAAATTGGGATATTCAATGAAAACCAAGGAGCTTGCTTTTGACACAGTATCACATTTTAATCTGCAAATCTTCCATTGGCTCATTTCTTAATTTGAAATAAAAGGTGACCAACTATTTAAGCACTTGGGATCAAATCAATCCTTACTCTTAATAAGTTAACAGGAACTCAGGCCATCATAAATACATTTTTAAGAGGAACATAAAGAGTTCTTAAGTAAAGTAAGGTGACTATTTATAGAAATGCTTAAGTAAATTTTTAGGGGAAAATGTTCATTTTTAAACCAAAAAATGGTTGGTTTGAAATATTTCTGCTTAGTTCTTTTTCTTCCTTGGGAAGTCTTCCATCCAGCATGGATGTTAAACCCCAAATTAAATATTTGGTCCAGATTTATCCCAAAAGCTTTAGAAATATAATATGAAGAGTGAAGGGCTTTTACATCTTGTTATTCCAGTCAACTAAGGTCTTAATTGCTCTCAGGAGGCAACTTTTTTTCCATTATATTTAACACAAGCCTAGAATGATTAGGATCTTAGTATAAGATTCTCAGTTAAGTGCCTGTACTTATCTGGGATGAATTCATAATTTTAGCTTTTTAATTCTCTCTACTTGAGTGAAAAGAGGAAAGCAGAACAAATTGTCATATCCACTTTCAGTCTCCTCTGTATGTGGGATATTCACCCAGGACATAATTTCTCTAGGCAAATGTGAAAGATGAGAATTCAAATCTGCCATTTCCTACCTATATTTTGTCTAAAGCTGCAGTGAATCTTTCTGGCATCTGACATTCACCTTTCTCACTACTCCTTTGAGTGGCTGAATGATTCTTCTAGGCAATGCAATAGAAAAATATCATCCCTTCTGGTTGCAGTAGTAACTGCAGCGAAGGGATTTGGATGCTTTTGTTGATGCTTTTGTTGCTTTTATTTGGTTAGAATACCATTCTTGTTCCAATTATTCAATGTGCTGGCTCTTAACTAAGCTGCATGGTATCTGGGATATAGTTCTATCAATCCTTCCTATAATGTTCAATTTTTCCCTTATATAATTAAACATCTGCTAAAGTACTAGCAGGAGCTGAGTTATTCCCTTTCAGAATTACTTTAACTTACACCGAGATGGACATTCTGCCAAGGAGTGGAAAATCATTTCAGATCCACTGTGTTCCTGAT
This sequence comes from Formicarius rufipectus, assembly GCA_013399695.1. Classification (NCBI taxonomy): domain Eukaryota; kingdom Metazoa; phylum Chordata; class Aves; order Passeriformes; family Formicariidae; genus Formicarius; species Formicarius rufipectus. The sequence goes on from VXAU01004928.1 coordinate 21,164, forward strand.
GTATCTAAATCAAGAGATGTAATCTCCCAGGTGCATGTGCTTAAAGATTTATTTTTTTTCCCTACTGTTTTCAGAGTACTAATAAAGGTATACATCTATCAGGAAAACTTTAGGTTTAGGTGTAGTGTCTTCAAGTGCTTGAAAAGAAGACCAAAAAAAATTACAGAGAATTTTGAGTATCTACCACTTAACAAAACAATACTGTAGAGAAGTGAAGGACGTGTTCTAATTAGAACTGTCAGAAGGAAATAGGAAACTGAACTCTCAAATTGAACTTAAATTGTTGCTACATAAACCAGACTATTCTATGGCATGTTGAGACTGCTATTCAATGGCAGCGCATTCAGAAGTCCACAAAAATGTAATAAAATAGAGAAGTAGACTACCAGCTGGATCAAAGTTTTCCCATGATTTAGAATTACTCACCTTGAACAAATACTTGCACATTTTCATTAATCAACACTTAGAACACTGGAGCTGCAATGAAAAAAGAATTCAGTATTCAATAGGAATAGTATGGTTGAGCTAATTTGTTTTAGGAAATCAGCTCTCAATGAGTCAGTCTGCCTAGCAGCACACACAATTGGAAAGGAAGCTGAATCTTAGGATTCTTTGATCTGATTTTGTGATTCCCTGAAAATGAAGACATAATTTAAACTTTTGCAAACACAATCTCCTATTGCTAAGAACAACATATTTTGAAGAGCATATTACAATATCATACAGAGAAATAAAGAAATATAGTAATTTTTCTGCTTCATTTTCTTTGACTGTCAGCAATTTCAGTAATTAAAAAAAAAAAGAAAGTAACAAACCCAAGCCTTTAAAATTTTGAAAAATAAGCAAACAAAAAACACTTGAAGAATTTGAGACAAAATTATGTTCTACCACAGAGATGGCAGGACTTCCATGAAGTCAAGTGAAACATTAACTTTAAACATCTTCATGATTTGTTGATAAGGTGCAGAAAAACACAAGGAAAATAAATTATAGACAATGATTATTAATTCTTACTGCACCAAGATGAAAATTTCAACAAATTTTTGCAAGAAATAAATAGCAAAAATCTAGAAAGTGTTGTTATAGAAGTTACAATCAAATATTTATGTCTTTCCTTATTAAAAAATAAACAACAAAAAAATAAACACAGACACCAAAAAAAAAAATAAAAACACACACAAGAAAACAAACAAACAAAAAAAAAACAACCTGCCAACCCAGAATACTTAATAATTGCACATTATCCACTTTGCATGTAAGTGCTTACTCATTCACAAATGCTGCTTTTGAAGTGGATACCACAGTGTTAATAATGGAACTTCATAATAATCTCTTAGAAAATAACTAATGGTAAATATTGCTGTAGAGTTTCCTTCACCAAAATGTAATAATGGTTAGGACAAAGCAAATAGAAAAGGTGTATAAAAGTTTACAACTTATAATATTTCTTTCATGCTCATCTTTTTATTTTTTTTTTAATGACTTTATATCTGTAATTACAGTAAAAGAAGCACCGAGGTAACAGGTTTGAGTTTAACTAAGGATAAAAGCTAAAAGCATAAGAAAAAAAAACATATATGAAAGCAAATAAAAGCCTTACAAGAAAATTTGCAGTCATTTTAAGAGAAACATCGTCTGTGTCTACAATGTAGTGACTGAACTTTAGTTACTTTTCCATTTTCAATGTAAACAATTTTTAGGGATTAAAATAAGGTGATAAAATAGAGCTCATGCAAGTTGAATTTATTATGACAATATTCACACAGGATCTTCTGGAAGTTACTCAAATTAATTGAGAATTTTTATTCTACTCTGTTATATTTAATGGTGTTATTTTAAAACAAAGTTTTAATTTTGATTAAGCTACAATAATATCTGCCATTAATTACTCTGGAAAAGTTTTACATTAAAAAATTTCAAAACTTAATATTCTTCACAAAATTTATTTTCTCTGTGTACAAACTTAATCAGAAATGCCTACTTGTATACGACTGTTACTGACAAAGGAATAAGTTCAAAGTATTTTCTCAAATACAGTGAATTATTTCACTGTAGTTTGGTAGGGGTTTTTTGTTTTGTTTGTTTGTTTGTTTGTTGTTTGTTTTGTTTTGTTTTGGTTTGGTTTTTGTTTTGTTTTGTTTTGGTTTGGTTTTTGTTTTGTTTTGTTTTGGTTTGGTTTTTGTTTTGTTTTGTTTTGGTTTGGTTTTTGTTTTGTTTTGTTTTGGTTTGGTTTTTGTTTTGTTTTGTTTTTGTTGTTTTTTTTGGGGGGGGGTTGTTGTTGGTTGGTTGGGATTTTTTTAAATTTTTCCATACACTCACTCAATTTCTTTCTTTTTTTTTTTTTTTTTTTTTGTTTACATTAACTGTCTTCAGTTCTTAGTTGCAACCATATTCTTTCCAATACTACATGAGGTCCCTTGGTCTGTTCAGTCTGGAGAAGAGACTGATGGGAGATCCCATTGCAGTTACAACTCCCTCATGAAGGGGAGAGGAGGGGCAGGCACTGATCTCTGTGGGGACCAGCGACAGAACCTGAGGGAATGGCCTGACGTTGTCTCAGGGGAGGTTTATGTTGGAAATTAGAAAAAGGTTCTTCTCTCAGAGGGTGGCTGGGCACTGGAACAGGTTCCCCAGGGAAGTGGCCACAGCACCAAGCATTTGGACAATACTCTCAGGCATGTGATGTGATTCTTGTGTAGAGAGTTGGACTCAATGAGCTTTGTGATTCCCTTCCAATCTGGCATGTTCGTAATGAATACATACTACTGACATTATACAGTACTGTAAGTATAACATATCATCAACAGAAAAATAATTAGTCTCACACCCAGGATAAGTTTAAAGGACGTACAAAAAAAGCCTAAATCAATCTGGTTTGGTTTTTTGTTTGGTTTTTTTTTGGGTTTTTTTAACTTTGTATTGCTTTATATAAATTGTGTAATATTTTACATTTATATATGCACTTGAATGCATGTACAAAAAGCTCTATTTTTACTGTCATTGAATAAGATTTTATATGTATGATATGAACTTTCACTCATAGACTCATTGAGTCCAGTGGAATTAATATTTTGTTTTCTATAAGGAAAAGTAGACAAAATACTGATAATGCTAATTAACACAAACTTGACAGGCACAGGACACCTCTTCTCTTGGTTTAAGGCAAGATTTTAATGGGTTGCAGACACTGAATTGTTCTGTTTGGTTGAAACTAAAGAACCTCTGCTTATGCCCAAGAACAGAAACTCAGACACCAGAGGACCTTTGAGGCCAATAAAGTTCCAAAGCTACTCTTTACTGTGCACAGAATTTTAACAATTTGCAGGATGGAGGCCTTAATGTTATTTAATGAGTAAGCAACACTGGAGTATTAAAAGCCAAATTTTAAGTGATTCCCTTTAAGCGATTCCATGTAGTTTCCCTTTATAAGCCATTATTCTGGTTTTGATATCATGAACACTTCACTGAATTTAAAATTTTCTTTGTATAATTAAATTAGATTTGAAATTTCATGCTTCTTTGCCCTTTAATGTTACTGGTTTATGCCAACAAACAGGATACACCTGATTTTTCTCTATATTACTTTCACTTTTTGACTTTGAGTCATTTGTGACATATCTTGATGGCAGAGATCTAAAAGTCTTTATCCCTCTGCTATCTTGTTAAGAATTAATACACTTACAGAATTACACAGAAAATTTTATATTTTATATTTATATTTTATTAAAATAATAATAGTCAACATATAGAATGAAAACAGGTAACGCAGAGATTTTCTTAAAAATACATGTTATAATTTTCTTCAGAAATCACTCTTGCCTCAGGAGCTATTGAGATTTAATTTACCCTAATTTTACAGAATGAAGTCCGTGACTGAAAAAAGAGTGACTTATGCCAGCTTTTGTTTCCAAAATACAGAAGAAGACACATTTTTTTTAAGTTATTTTTAGATATGTACAAATTCAGACTTAGTTAGAAGTTATTCATGTGGTTCACATTTTTAAAATCTGACCAAAAAGTTTTATACCAACTGACTGCAATGATGACTGGAATAATTTCAGTGTTGACTGGCTTTTGCTGTTACCAGAAGCAGATAATATAGTGATATTGATGTTACAGTCTCTTCATGGTATTATTAAAAGGAACATTGGAAAATGTGAGCTTACTCCAACACTCATTCCAGCTGTTTGTCAGTGTTAATTGTGTTAGGACAGCTGAGACTCACATTGAATTCCAAGCTCTAATCAGATTTTTATTTGGCATTTTCCTTGTAATGAACACCTGACTTGTTCATCACAAAATACTCTGTGAATTTGTTTGTTCTTTTTATCCTAAAAAAAATATCTCCCTAGGTATAAATATCTCCCTGTGTGTATAAATAAGGCCTCCTAATGCTGCTTAGGTTTGTAAATTTGATTTGGATAACATTCATATAACATGAAGCATATAGCCAAGTTGATATGGCATATAATGTTTCCAGTTAAATCCACATTAGATGATGAGAGACATGGCAGTGTTTCTAAAACTACTGCCTTTCTCTACAATCTGTTACTGTAGTACCACATAACATTTGAGCTGATAGCTTTCAACCTCTGTGCCACTCCTGCCAATGTACTTCTGGCTCAAAATTTTATAGAAATATTTTAGACAAAATATTAATGTGGACTTAATTAATTTTAGTGAATTTTACAGAGGCAGTGCCAAGTCCATTGTATATCTTAAAGAATTATGTTTCTTGATAATACTACCCCTCCTCTTCACCACCCCCTCCAAAAAAAAAAAAAAAATAAAAAAAGATTGGAAAAAACATATTTAAAGTTTAGAATTAAAATTAAACTGCTGTACCTGCTCTATTCCACCTTTACAGCAGTATTCTGGACAGAGTAGGAAATCAAAAATTCAGGAGAAAAACAAGTAGCAGAACTAATGAAGTTTGGATCTCTGTAGATTTGTTTTGTGGATGATTGTCATGGGTGCCTGATAAAGTATGAGACATATTTACCAGTCTGGGAATATCTGTAGGTTTTCATTTTGTGTTTTACTTTCATGTATATGAATATAAGTGGGACTCAGAGAACTCATGAAATAACCTCACTAATAACCTTGCACATCTCTTTTGTTTAATAATAATTTAGTGAAAGCGACTGGGGTAAATAAGAAGGGTCATACTTTGGTTGCTTGCAGATAACTTGTACAGCTAATTTTGATTCTGATTCTTAGCATCTCCAGCCCAACTCAGGACATTTGCTTATGGCACCTCTTGTTTCTCAAACAGCTTTTACAGTCTGGTTTACTACCTCTTTCTTCAAAGAAAATCTCATGTGCATCAGTTTCATCCATACTGCATCATCCAATTTTCCAGGCTCTATATGATGCCTTTGTGTCTCATCATCATTATCACTAGTACTTCTTTTCAACTATGCTAAAATTAAAGCCCCATTCAAATAGTCTGAAAAAAATATAGGTCTCTGTCACAGTCCACTGAGTTCTTTTCTATGAGTATAGTACTGCAGGTATAAGCTACATTTGGAAATCTTGGAAGGCTGTCAATAAGATCACAGGTTTTCCTTTATAAAAGAGGATCATTCACAGACTTAAATTCTACCAAAGAAAGCTGTTTGCACTGCTAAGAAAACTCTTGACCTCTTTTCAGTGGGATATAGCAGAAGTATGACTAACCTGATACAATAAATAATGAGATCTGTGACAAGAGAGAACTACTACTGACCCACACAATACTCTAGAATCAGTTAGGCTGTATGTCTCTTATTTTGTACACAGAAGAGAGATAAAGAGAATAAAACTTTTCTCTGAAGAATGTAGGGCTAGAATAGCTGGGTAGAACAGACAAGTGAATGGAAGAAACTGGACAGGGTAGATAAGGTTGTGAACAAACACAACAAAATCAATAGAATGGTTAAATATAGCCTACTTAATCAGTTGGCTCTGGGCAAAAACTATACAAACAATATATCTATCTGATTGAATTATCAAGTTCCTGTTCTTAAACAGACAACTTTTTGACCAAAAGTACCCAACATTTGGTTCCACCCAAAATACTTAAAGGAAATAAAATGAGAAATATTTATTTTTTATATTTTTTTCATTATATTAATTACTAAATTTCTTTTATATTGTTTTTAAATTAAAGAACAATTTAGGAAAAAAATATGATGAGAAGAAAAGACTGAGAATCATTCTTGCCTTTTTGAAAATAATTCTTCACTTTGACCTGAATATGTGAATATTTACAGTCAGTGCAGTACTGGGTATTTTTTGAAGTAAATACTTCAAAATATTTAGGGAGAGGTGAGAGGAGAAGCATCAAGAAATGCACTTGACCTGCATAACTGGGATCAAATTAACAGAACTTTTTAAAGTATGACTGGAAAACAGAAGGTTTCATTGAATATTTTGTTGTTGCAGTTTTCATCAGATTAAATGTTGAACCTGGTGTGAAAATCTTTCTGGAGCTAAAAAGAAAAAACAAAATAAAACTAAAACAAACAAACAAGCGAACAAAAAAACCCAAACAAAACAAAACAAAACAGGACAATCAAACTGACAAAATTTGTAAATAACAGCAGCAAATAAGATACAATAAAATTAAAAAAAAAATAGAAGGTTTTGAAGATGACAGTGATGACTGCTGCTTTGTGTTTGTTATAGCAAAACTCATGGAACTGGTACATATATTTATTTCAAATTATGATACAAGGATATTTAAGTATGAGTGGTCTAGTGAAATCAATTTATGGCTTTTAAGAGGTAAAAATACTTCCTAGGAGATATATTCAGAGGATCTGAAAGAAACATTCTTAGTGAATAAATCCAGAGAACAAAATAAGGATAAATTGTGTTCTCCAGAGGTTTTCAGACTGTTAATTTTAAATCAGTAATCACACTAAATTTTACTCTTTTGTTAGCACCATTAGAGAAAAAACTTTGTTCCAAAAAACCTGAGAAGAGCAAATTCTTCACATTCTACTATTTCTGACAGATATTAATGAAAATGGAAAGCTTTGAAATGATGACATTAGAAAGGCAGCACAAATTGATGTACACACACTCAGAATTTTTAATGTCAAGTATCAGCCAACACATGAGTAGTACTTGAGTACAATTTCATGTTATTTAAGACATTGTGGTCCATATTTGTATTTACTGTGTCATATATTTACTTTTTCCCTTGGTAATCACTAATAGAAATAGAGAATCACAGTGAAGGAAATGTTGTAAGCCATCATTTCTCATGTCACTCGGTACTCAATACACCAGTTTTGCTAAGACTGAGCTTATCATGGGTCACATAGGAGTACTAAATGTTTCTTCTGCTGAGCCAGTACTTTTACTAACTTGGAAAAGAAACAAGGTGGGAGATGTGTTATTCTAGTTCAACTTCTTTTGTGCAGTGTACAAGACAGTGCATATCAACCTAGGAGACGTAAGGCTGAAACAGGGGCTTAGGTAGAGCCACAACTGTTCAAAGTAAAAAGTTGAAGCTGCATGCACTCTATAAAGCAGATGAGAAACACAATGCCTGTAAAATAAGAGCAACTGTAAGACCCTAGTCCCAAAGCTACAAGCTTCACTGGGAATTTTACTTTTAAAACTGTATTTAGGACTCCAAATTTTCACCAAATGAACTTTTGCAGATCCTTTGGTTCTTAATACCTTGAGATAGCTTAAAGAGAAGAAGCTATGCAGTTGTCTCAGGAGACGATTTTAATTTTAGGAGGAAATAAGGATTTTGGCAAAAGTTTAAAGGGGTTAACATACAACCAAATAGATCCTTCCACAAAGCATTGACCCAGCAATGCCAACACACAGCTTACAAAACCCAATCCACTGGTTTTAAGTTACCTAAAATATTAAGTATGGAAAAAGTAAAGAAAGAAAAGAGATTAAGAGAAGAAAAAAAGGAGTAAAGAAAGAGAGAGAAAAGAGATTAAGAAAAGATATCAAGAGATAAATAGCTACTACTGAGGAGTCCTATGGAAGTCCTGGTCCAGATAATGACAGATCCAGAGAGAGAAGGCAAGATGGTCTCATGTGCAGCAATATTTATGTGCTTTGGCCCTCTGTGGCCACTCCTCCCAGGCAGGATGTCCAGCACTGACCACTCAGTGACTCCCAGGTAGGAGGGAGGAATGGTGCTGCAGTCAGAGGCTGAGTTAGGGATTCCAGAGGGCATGGTGTGGGCAGCTTTCCAGGCTGCCCTTTTGACTGACAGCTGATCCATGCGGGCTCCACAAACCCTAACGTGAGATTCGAGGATGCCATGTTCATTCCATGTACCCTTCCACATACACACACACACTTCTGTTAGCTCTGACCCAATAATAACATAATACTTTTATTGATCCAGTGTCTCACAGCAGTGAATACCCCCACAATTTCAGAAATTATTTCTAGTGCTTCAATTTGTTTAGAAGAAACAGGAGGAGAATATTCAGAATACACTAAGTATACCCAAGACAGAAATTTATATGGGCCAAAGTTATCCAGTACTGCTATATAGCAGATTTAAGGTGTAGTTTGCACTGGCTAAAAGGTAAAACCTTCAGACAGTAAAATTCTACTGAAAAGTTAAAAGCTGACAGTAAATTGCCATTCCATGGACCAGACTTGGATGGAGGCAGCTGGATGACACATTCAATCTCATCATGCTCTACCCACAGGGTATCCTAAAGAATCAACACACAGATACACAACTTTTAAAAAACAAAAGAACAGGGAAATACATTAATCTTTTCTTAAATGTCAGGTCAAATCCACAGTGATTTTTTGTACACTTTCCTATCCCATCTGCCTTGCTTTGTTCTTCTGAAGTGTATTTTAATTCTCATATAACTGTGAGGTGAAGGAATAGCACATTTTTTTGTTCACTGGTAGAAAAGTAAAAGCAGTTTAAAGGTAGATTATTTAAAACATTAACAGAATTCCTTTTTTTTTCCACTCCATGAAAAACACACACAGAACCAAAACAGAAGTGTAATGCATGTTACAATACTCACTCTGTGGAAAAGCCTGAAATCCCAGATCCCTTAACCATCTATCAAACATTTGCCTTGTGAATGAAGAAACATTAACAGAACTAGTATTTTAATGCTGTTATATGATGACAAAGGGTTCAAAGATGAACAGAAACAAAAAGAAGTTTAAGTAGTCTTTGCTAAAATGCAAATTATATTTTAGTATTTGATGAAAGATACTCCTCAACCTGCCCTCAAATACAATAGAGATCAGGATAGATTGGTCACCTTTTTATCCAGGAAGTAAGTGAGAAAAGATGATGATGAAAAGAATCAAAGAAGTTAGAGTTTTGTAATGAACACTGGTATTGGCTAAAGAACTAGAACCAATAATTAAAATGCAGTAAAGTGATTAAAATGAAGAGAGAAAACATAGAGAAAAGAAAAATGAGCTAAAAGGAATGCATTATAGACAACCTGCAGGATTTAAATTTTTTAAAATGGTATTACAGGAAAATGGAGGTATTTATTATTCTTAGCTTTTGGAGAGATGGCAAGAGCAAGAGGAAAGAACAATCTGAATAACTCAGTGAAGAAAAGGTTTAGGATCTCTCCAAAACAGTAACTTCTCCTGAAAGCATGACTGCCTGTGCAGCTGACCCACATTAAAATAAATGTAATTACACTTTTCTGCTTGAGGAGTGTAAGTAAATATAATTATACTCATCTTTTTTATGACATTGAGAAGCTAACCATATGAACAACAAAGGAGAATATCATAAAAGAAGTTGGACAATGAGGAAGACTCTTAGACTTTACATTATATGGAATAAGCAAGCTATTACAACAAACTTCCTCCCAGTCCTGTGGCTCTTTTGAACATAAGAAAATCTCTACATTTCAAACTAGGACCAAGTTTTCCTAATTATTATGTGTTTAGATTTAAAAAATAATATTGACTTCTACCCTTCTCTATTGCTGTGACGAGAGATTTCAGTAAAGAACTAAAAATTTATTTGATTTCTCAAATATCTAAAGAAACAAAAATTTATGAATCTTAACAAAAAATAATTCCATTCTCTTTTTTACTGTAAGCATGCAATTCAACAGCATTGGCTTTTTCTGAATTGATTTTTAAAATTTTTATTTTTTTTAATTTAAGGATTTATATTAATGTAATTTTAAATTGTATAACACCATAGAATCATTAAACCAATTATGTAAAGTAACAACAAAAAATCATGACTTGGAATAAAGCTTTCAGCTACCAACAAAATGGACAGAGTCTGCTGCTGAAGACAAAGAAAAAAAAAAAAAAGGTATTCAAACATAAACAACAGCAAAGAATACGTGAATGGATTTAAAATTCTCTTTTGTCACGTACTTCTCTAGTTTTCTTAATGGTGCAGGCCCATTTTCTAAAGGACATGTTACAAAGTCAGCAAAAAAATTTGCAGTTAGGAACACAATGCAAAGCAGATTACCTGTTCTGTCATTAGCTTTATGCAGCTGCAAAACATCTGATAATTTCTTTCGAAGAAAGAGAGGGATGAAAATGGCAATAAAGAATTGTGGGAAGGGGAGGAAAAGGTTGTAGCTGCAGTTTGCTTGTAATTACTCACTACAGTACCTTCAAAAAAGTGGTGGAGTTGAAATCAGTAAAGAGAAGTCATCATTTCATTCGGACCAGTAACAGATCATTTTCTGGTTTTAGACTAAAGCTGGAAACTGGAAGTATAGGCTGTGAAGTAGGAAAAAATCAGAAAACTAAATTTCTGCAGAAAATTCTAGTTGTTTAAGCTTTTGAGGAACATATGTAAGTTTTAAAAGACGGAACACAGGAAAAAAAACTTATAAACTATTATATTACAAACAAAATAGATGAACAATATCTTTTTCATTTCCATAAAAGAACATTGAACTTATATTTTATGTTATACAAGACATAGTATAAAATTAACCTTCATCATGAGTTATCAGTCATGTTATCTTATTTTAAACTAAATTATAAAAAGTGCAGTAAAATATTACATTCATATATAACAAAAATAATAAAATATTTAAAAGCAGTTTTCCCTTACTGTTCTGCATTGTCAATTATAAGAGCAATAATGCATATTTTTAGATGAATTAAATTTTCATTTAACACTCTGGTTATAATTGCAGCCAAACTATTCGGTTATATGGTATAATATAATAAAATTACACCTAAGACTATAATTGGGTGTTGGTCTTAAAGAATATTTTAACTCTTAAACTTATGTTTAAAGGTGAGGTAAAAATTACACAGAAGAAAAGGCAATCAGAACCATTTCATATCTGCTATCACAATTCATATCTGCTAAGACTGTTCATGATAAAGTTTGAAATAATGACTGGGAAAAGGCATAATGCTATAGTTTCCACTGCTTCTGGTAGGCCCTGGTATAGGTTTTTTTGGGGTTTTTTGTTTTGTTTTGTTTTGTGGGGTTTTTTCCCCCCCATTGTTTTATTTCACTTGCTTTAAAATACTTCTGACTCTTCACACTGGACAGTAAGTAATAGGACACCTAAACAGCTCCTTACAGTATGAATATAATTCCAACATTACTTCTTTTTGAAATACATGTTTGGAAGGTGACCAACTCAAGCCCATGTTAGCTTGGAACATGTTTTCATAGATAGTTTCCCACTTACAACACTCTTGGTATGTAAAAGTGAAACAAACTGGAGAAATCCTGCCAAGTAGCAGCAAATTTGCCTATAGCTATTGCACCCCAGGCACCTATTTGTACTTTCTAAACTAGGCAAGCCTAGACAGGATTAACATAAAAACTTGTATCAATACTGAAGAGTCTTCGAAAGTGGAAGGAGAAAGCAGGTGGCGTTCTGAACACTAATCTAATAATAATAGGAGCATATTACATATTTTAAACATCATAAAAATAATCCAAAACCCATGAAAGTTGGAGATTTTTATTGTTCTGATACTGGTTGTTTTTTGGGTTATTTTTATGAGACATGAAACAGAACACCTACACACCTGTGATCATTAAAAACATAACAGCACATTCTGCAAATGTTGTACTGAAAATGCACCATTATATTCTAAATATATGTCTACTACAGTTCTGTCTAGACAAGTTTGTTCATTTAATTACTTTTATCTTTATGACTGCTATGAAATGGTCATATATAAAATTAGATCTGTCTGCCTCTCCTTGTTCAATAACAACAACATTTCATATAACATTGTTTATATACTTATCATTAGAAGGAGTTTTTTGCAATAAGCAGTAGTTTATGATATGATTAATTCCCAAAGTCAGTTTTTAAAGGTATTTCTAAGGAAAAATTAGTTTACTCAGATACTGAAGTGTCCTTAATTTTGGAAGATTAAAATGTGGATTACATGCATGGACCCATCTATTTGTTGGATGACACTTCCCCATCACAGAACTATACCTCAAATTTTCCCAACTACATCTCAGAAGCAGCCACATGAGAGGAGTAACACAGAGGACCAAAACTCTCCACAGATTCCTGTAATATTCCTAACAAAACAGGACATTTCAGAAAAAAAAACAAACCAAACCAAACAAACAAAAACTAACAAACAAAAAACCACAACATTTAACATTGGATAACTAACTCAGTTTTATAAAATCAAAATGTCATCACGTGTGTATGTAGATATGATTTTAAGAAAATCAATCTGTGTAATTTCACTGTTTTTAAAGGTTTAATGTAAATTTTGTTCTAACAGGGCATTTTGCCTTATACTTTCAATGGCTCAAAAAAAAAATTCCCAGGCAAAACAGTTTTATTGAGTTTATTTTTAGAAATAGAAAAATATTAATTTGGATATTTTAAACTTCCGTAGACATTGTTCTCAGTTTTCTCACCATGCCAGTATAGTAAATAATCATTTTTTGGAAGTAGAAGTGTATAAAGTTTCTCCTTTTTTTCTCTTTTTCTTGTATGATCAAGAAGTCATTCTCTCTTACCTTCTCACTAACTCCTGAACTGTGTCTGCTACTATTTGGTTTAGTTTCAAGTCACTGAAGATACAAAGATCCTTTTTCCTTCTAAATCTGGAAAGACATAAGTGAACACAAGAAAAATAATGAAGAAATCATACCCATTCCAGACTTTAGATCATTATCATAAGAGGATGGTCATACCATGATCAAAAATATTATTGTTATTTTATCAGAATATGATCTTATTTTTCTACTAACCAAGAATGCAAAGAAGGACAGCAAAGCCTCATCCCAGATTTAGACTGCATATTTGTATTAACTTATCTATAGTTAGGATAACTATTCCAGCCCCACTGGAATAAAGAATTTGAAAAAGTCTGGAGGCAATGCTTCACAGTGGATGGAGCAGTTGTCAAGACCCGATTTAGGCTATATAATCTGCTTTGCCAGTTTTCATGATAGATTTGTATCAGTGGATCTATAGAATTTCTGCCAAGGTTCCAAATCCTACTTCTGGTATGATTTGGATTTGCTGCACTTTGGAATAATGGATTGACCATTTATTAGCACTTGAAATGCACTAGATAAATTCCTGAAGAATATCTTCCAAATCTATTTCTTAAAAGATAAATCTAACACATGCTCCAAGAACACTTTTCAATTTTGAGACAAACCATAATAAATCTGGAAATCCAGGAGGCAGGATTAAAAAATTCAACCCTGATCTGGTGCAAAACACTGATCAGACATATTCAGAGTCCAAAAGACAAACACAAAAAGACAAATGCTAGGCAGTTATTTTAAGTACATATATGGCACCTGTACTGCACATCTGAACTTAATTACTCCCAGCACCAGTAGTATGGAAGCTACTTTTCAGGCAGATAGTGTAAAAACTGTGTTGGGGGATGTCCAGGGAACACATGGCCATTTCTAAAAAACAAATCTGTGACCAACTAGGGGAGAGAATTAATTTGGTTTGGTTTTAACTACCTTCATTACCCCATAACTGAGCTTCAATATGTTTTCCTTTCTCAGCCAATTTGGATGTAACTTGTATTGGGTTTCAAAGTGACTCAGAAATAATATCATCATCATGCTTACTCCTCTGCTTTCCATAGACATCATTCTTTATCAGTATAGTTATTCATCATGAAAAAATTGAAATTCACAAAAGAAACCACTCAAACTTAATCTAGAACAAATAATTCCCTGAATTACTTCAGTAATCCTAATCTAATGACAAAGATATTATAATATAGATTAATAACTGTGATAAAAGCCCAAGGCTATTTAAATTATTACTGTCAAAATTGTATACCAGAAGTAGCATATTCTCTTTCTGTGGCATATCTAACACAATCACATGACCATTATCTCGCATTGGCCTTATCAGCCATCAGCGCACTTGCAGCAAGCGTGGGTAAAACCCTCCCAAATCTTCGTTCGCGAAGCCTAGCCATGATGATGATGATGACATAACCATAGAATGGTCAATTTCAAAGTTTTTTTTAATTTGATTTGTTTGTTTAAATCTCAAAAAAGTGGGTCCTTTCCTTAGGATAACCATTATTGATATTTCTCTTTAATGGACTAGCAAAGTAAATTATCAGACATCTGTCTTTCTGTGTTCCTTCTGTCCTAATTATAATCTACTCCTCTCCTGCACTCATTTTGTGCAGAGCACTGAGGTACAGTCTGGCTCCCAGGGTATCATACAGATACACTGTCTTTACTCAAGGAAATCTCTGTAGTTATGTGCTTGGAAATACTGACTGTGATCTCTAGCATGTCACCATAAGGAAGAAGTTCACAAAGATCAGAGATAAAGAACAAATTTGAACTGGTAATTGAAAGCTCTCTTGACAGGGACGTATGGAGACATAGTGACACACAACTGGTTAGAAGCTAGATCCTTATTCCCCTTGTGACAGAAAGGGAATAAACAATAGCCAGTAAACTGTAATAATGCACACTGGTTTTAGGAAAACTGTGAGAAGTTAAAGATAAAAATATGAACTCTTTTGGCTCAAGAATACAAAATAATATAAAAAGTTGAACTTTTGGAGACTTTAGTAGATGGGACAGTTAGAGACTGTTAGTATATGGCTTCTATTATTTTTGCAAAGAGTTCTTTCCTTCAAGCTAGGTGTAGATATTTTATATCTTCAGTGCCCTATGCCCTTTTTGGACCAATTTAGTGAAAATATTTTAACCATATTCTAGCAACAACCCCCGCAAAACTCTATCTAAACATTTTGATTCTTTAAAATGTCCACCTGTATTCTGTGTATTAAGAATTGATTCATGTGTCTGTATTGATTTGTGAACTTCAACAGATAATTGACTCTTTGTGCTTAATCTTTATTTTGAGCAATTTTTTAATGAGAGTCTCAGTTGCTGGAGGGTATATTTAAATGGAATTGAACAAATATTTCCTCAAATGGTTTCACAAAGAAAGAGGATGTCTGGTATATTTTTTGCTTCAAATTTATATCAAGACTCATGTACTCATAGTTTTTCAATTTTGTGCACTTTCATAGAATAGTGGATGACCAGCTCTAGAGCCCTTTATTGTCTTTACAGAAAGCATACAGAAAAGATAGCAACAGGCACCATTTCTAAATGTTTTTTAACATGCCTCAAGCCTGATCTTGAAGGAAACACCTCTAAGAGTCAATATCTCAGAAGCTTGTTACGTGGCCTAGGCATGTTCAGAGAAGATATTTTATAGGATTTATTTTTATTTCTGTGTTCCAATATGAGCTTTAATTTTGCTGATGGCGACAGAAACCATTTTAGTTGTCAGCTGAGATCAGGACTGTACTGCCTGTCAGTGCAGTAATTATGTTGAAAACAGTGAATTTACTTCATGTGCAGTTATAGAAACTAACAACAGAAATACTGCCATTTCCAATACAAAAAAAATATATGCAGTGTTTGCATTAAATAAATGGAGATTTCTCTTCCAGTAATGTGTATTCATATGTATGAAATGAAGCATACAAAAAACTATTAAGACTGTTTACATCTATCCGTCTTAAGAATCACAACATTCATTCTGTATTATTAGCTTCAGTCTGTGATGAAAATAATTTGGGACTGATAAAAAAGAAGGAGGCTTACAGAAGAAACTTTGGGAAAGCAGGAAAATGTGGAAATTAGGTGTTGAGAGTGTCTGATAGCAATAACACAGCAAGCTTTAACAAGATTTTGGATTCTTCTTTGCTGATAATCTATTTGGACTACTACAAGGATTTGTTTGTTTTTTGTTTGCTTTGGTTTGGTTTGAGGGACAGTGGGGATGGAATGGTGATTTTATTTTCTCATTTTATTTCTATTGCAAAAGGATAAAAGAAACATTAATTTTCAAATGTCTTTATTTCCCCTTTCTTTTTATCCTTAGGTTTGCATTCAAAAGTGACTGACAATTGTAGATGATCAGATTCTTCAAAATTTTGAATTACTATGGCAATTCATTTCACTTAGGGGTTTCCAAACCAGACATCAGTACTCATGTCTCAGGTACTTGTTCTCTGAGTCATCTCATTTCTTCTTGTTAAATACAGGAAAATCACACATAGAAATATGAGAATTAACATGTCAAAAGTACCATTAAATAAAAAAAATAAAACCTTTTACTCTGAAAACATGACTACTACTATTTTTATTTATTTTTTTAGTTTTTTACCATTGATTTTGAACTTTCAACTCATATAAAAGTGCTGTGAGTTCTAAAAGAAAATCATGATATGACTTTACAAACATATCTCTACCACCTTTAGAGCCTTTCCCATGTTTCTGTAAATGTTTTTCTCATTTTTTGGATGTAAAGATCTTTTCCTGTGAAGAAACTTGTCTTCTACCTTGCCTCCAGTCCTATATTGTCATACAGGCAGCAAAGGAGTCAAATGAAGATTGCTGATGATAGATAAAATAATATTTTACATAAGAACTTAATTATGTGTGAAAAAAAAAAGGCAAAGGGCAGATTGCAATGGCATAATATATGTCTGCACTGTATCAGTGCAATAGCTAATATAGAGTTAAAAGAAGTCATAGGGTAAAACCAAGAAAGAAATTTGGTATTGTAATTTTTAGACCTGGACCTTTCCCTTTCCCCTTCCTTTCCCTTTCCTTTCCTTTCCTTTCCTTTCCTTTCCTTTCCTTTCCTTTCCTTTCCTTTCCTTTCCTTTCCTTTCCTTTCCTTTTTTCTATATACTGTATATTTTTGAATGGAATTAGTAAAATATTGCAACCAGTTCTATAGTTCTGAAGATCAAACATTTGTTGTATTTTTTTTTTTTTTAAGAAATTAGTAAGTAGATCATAAATCTGTACTAGCTACAGCAGTGTGATCTGCTTGCCACAGAAGGAATGTGAAGTCTGTGTTTGCTTCCATTAACCCAGTAAGACCTGATCATTATATTAATGAGCTCAAAAACCTGCAGTGACAAGTGTTGGTATGAAGCTGTGTTTTTGTGAGGGTTGTACAAAGTCCATCATTTGCTTAAATATCACTGATGATGACAAGTTGAGAATTCAAATTAAATTAATAGCTTGGTTTCATCATTCTGATATACAGAAGTAGTAGCAGAGAGGTGACCAGCAGCTTCTGGTTTTAGGTGATCACTTGAATATCTCTGGGGGGACCAATATTATCAAACACTACCCCTCCTCTTCTCCTCATGAGGAAGTTGTAGACTACAATGAGATCTCTTGACAGAAACAAAACTCCTGACCTTTTGCTTAGATGTCCACAGACTTATCCAGGTTTTTCAGAGAACCTGAGCAGTAATTGCTAGTTCTTAATACAAGAGCATTCATCCATTTTGCATGTTATACCTTGCCCTTGTCAAATTACAGCATTTGTGTCATGCCAAAACATTTAGTACAGAAGTAGCAACAGAAGTATAAAATGTTTTGTTTTGTTTTGTTTTTTTATTATTTTTCCCAGTGTAAATGATTTTTTTTTCCTGGGGACTAATGAATAATAATAATGCAAGAAGGCAACAGAGGGATATTTATCTTATGATTATGAAGGTCTTTACCTTAAGTATACATTCCAGGCTCTCTGTACGGCCACCATGTCCATGAAAAGGAGAACTGTAAAGTCACTTAAATACTATATTTTAAAGAAAAGAACAGTTTTCCATGGCAATGGCATTTCTGTGTTATTGTGGTAGTGATGAGGGAAATTGTAGGAGTTGTTTGCTTTGGTTGGGCTATTTTTTTTAAGATTTAATCATTTTTCCCACATTTTTATTGGCTGGAATTAATGAACTTTCTATTACCTGCAAGACTGAGAATTTTAAAGAGCAGTACTTTTTCCATTGATTCACAACATATTAGCATTGCAGTTTTACAATGTAAGTTTAGAAAGCATGTTGAGAGAAATGAGATGAAAATTCTTGGAAAGATTCTGAATGGTGCACTACGCATGAAATTTCATACAGGGAAATCTTCATCAATGCATGAATATAGATTCAAATTTCATCACAACATGATACAAAAACAAAAAGAAAAAAAAAAAAACAAACCAAACCAAACCAACCAACCAACAACAAAAAAAAAAAAAAAAACAACAAAACCAACCAAACAAACAAACAAAAAAGTCCAAACAAACAAAAACAAAAACAAAAAAACTTCAACAACTTTGATTTGCTGGGTAATTATCACATCAGTCCTGTTTTGATTGACTAAGTCAGTAAAATGCTCTACATTTATTTATTCTTTCACAGTGCCACTTTATTCAAAGAGTATAATGTACATGAAAAAACTCCCATATATTCTCTGCTTTTTGTCCAAGGTTTTCTGCTGCAGTCTGCTTTAAATGATGCTATTTAGCACTAGAAGATGTCTTAATACCATTATTTGAAACACATTTGAGGTTATCCCATAGTCATTAGCAATCTTTCCTCCTGGATCATTACTAATACTCTTCACTATCTATGACACAGATTAATTAACTATAGAAAAAACTTGAAAAAACAGAACTGGCAGCTGAGGGCCACATCCAGGTAACACTTACAGAAACCTGCTAAGTACAAACAGAGTACAAACAAAATCTGTGCTTTTATCGCTAGTTTTCGCTTAAATCTGAGGCACATCAGTAGCAATAAGTGGAGGTTTTTATGTTTGCTTGTTTTTGCCTCTGTGTGTATTTTAATGTTTCACATTTGTCTGGTAAAGGATCTCCAAGTAGCTTAAGGGCTATCCCAAACTTGCAGAAGTTAAGCAGTTTTCAAACAGGATTCTAACAAGGATCTGGACAGACACTAAGCACTTGTCTCATTAGGCTCTCTCAGGTATAGAAACCAAAGATATTCAGATTATGTTTAAAGCTTGTTTCACAAAGGAGATTTAGTCAGTCAAAGCAGCATTTCTCAGAGAAAAGGAAGAATCATACTGAAACTATAGTATACAGCAATCATAGTACATAAAAGAAACATCAGAGGCATTTTTTATGTATGAAAAATCTTAAGAATCATCAGACAAGTTGACAGACCATCCTATTTACTGGAAAAGTTGTTAAACAATAGAAGTTTCAGCCATGAGATCACCAAATCAGGTGAAAAGAAAATGAGATAATACTGGGCACAAGAAATAGCAAACTATTCCCTGCAACAGTTAAGTAAAAAAAAAAAAAAAATACATAAAAAAATAAAAAAGTGTATTCCCACTTTATTACAACTCTACATTCAGTCCTCTCAAAATCCAGTTAAACTTTAAAAAGTGTTCTCAAAAACCATCAAGATAACAAACCACTAGGGTTTGCCCAAGACTAGTTTAAACAAGAAAGGGACAAGGCCCAGAAAGTGGAATTTCTTCTTGTTGCATGTATCATGCTCATATCATCATTCTGCACTCTGTATGTGAAGAGGAACAAATATCTTCCTTTTCTGAAGTGTCAAACCTAATGCATACTTGTCACTTCCTTGACCTAATACTAGGCACTTATCAGAAACTGTTCTCCTGTACCAAGGAAGCTCAGTGAAATCATCTTCTGAAGAAAAGTGATATCAAAATGACAAGAAGGGAAAGAAAGTTTCCTAATCTGAATTCCTGTATGTGTCTCAGCAACCCATTTTCCTTCTCGTTTTGTAAATGTCTTTCACTACAGTTTTACCAGGATTAAAAGCACATCTCAGTGCTAAACCCAGCCAGAAAGAATAAATAATATATTAAAATTAAACATTTTTTGTTTTAATAAATATTTCCTTTTATGAAAAAATCCTGTCATTTTATTAGCATACAGCAATGTTTATTATAGCTTCTGGTTGTGTACAAAAGTAAATAAAATGTTGTATATCCCTAGATTACTTTTGTACTGAATCTTACCTTAAGTCCCATATTTTTAATTCCATTATAAAAAATCAAAGAAAACATGCTAAAAGGATAAGCTGGCAGATTTTTTTTTTTTTTTTTTTTCATTTACCCAAAAAGTTTTTTGCCCCC
>VXAU01004928.1:41603-61904 GCA_013399695.1 Formicarius rufipectus
CCAAATAATTATATGCACCTCTCTGTCAAATTGGAATTGAGAAAGAAATCCAGTGTATTGAAAACCAGAATTATAAAACAGAGCACTGGTTGACTCCACTCATTGTGTTTGGGTGTTGGTTTTATGCGAATTGCTCTGTCAAGGAGGAAGCTGAGCTCAAAAAACAGTAGCACTCAAGGCAGTTGAGACCAGGTTTATGGTCTTAGGGGAGGCTGATGTGGAACAGAGAGTCACAATGCACATTTGTGTTAATTGCTTATGGAACCGCACTTCAGCTTTCCAGTGGGGTGAGACTGCATTTCTCTGCTGATATTCACTTCAGACTGTGTCTCTTTAGAGAAAAGGCTGCCGACTCACAAATTGTGTCAAACCTCAGGGTAATTCTTTGAAGACCTGAACCCTCTAAGAAATGAAACCAGCTAACTTGGCATGTATTACATCACTTGATTAGAATAATTGTGGTCGTCCTCACCAAGCATTGATTTGTGGCCCCAGAAGTACAAAGTGAGAGACTAAAAGATAATTATACTCAACTCCCATTTGAATAGTTACATTAAATGAATGTAACAAATTAAATTACTGATCTCTTGAAAGAAGATTAATATTGTTCAGCAAATATGGACCAACTTCAACTCCTGTTCATATAAAATAGCCACTTAAATATGTCTTTTGTGGAATAACACATTTGTAAAAGCAGGTGGCAGTGCTAACAGAGAAAAACATAAGAAGCTGAATAAGAAAAGTATTCATATTCATTTTCAGACTAATTCTGAAAATCTTACTTTTTCCCGATAAAAAGCACTATAATTTCCTGATGATACACCTTCTTTAACAGTGAAAATTCCTTACTTATTACTTCATCTTGTTTGGGTTTTTTTTGGGTTGGTTGGTTGGTTTTGAGGTGGGTTTTTTCATCACCACAAGGATATATTTTTCAAGAGACAGAAAAATGTTGGCCTGTCTTGCACATGGAATTAATGTCTTCCACAGAGTCATTAAGAACCAAATCCCTAAAGATATTGAAGCTCTGAAACACTTTCCAGATAGTACTTAATTTTTAGATGTCCTCTAGCCTAATAAAATCCTTCTTCATTATTTTAGTTTCTTACGCAATGCAAAGTAAGCAGAGAAGTATAGGCTGTGTGGAATTATTTCACAATGAACTTTTTAACTTTTGTTTTAGTAAACACTGAAAAGAAGGTGAGAACTGTGCTCTGTGACTAAAGTAAGAAATTTTTGCTGATATTTTACTTTAGTGTGATGTGGAAAAAGTATTTGAAATACAATTTTCTGGAAAGAGAAAGTGAGGAGTGGAGCGTTTCCAGCTGCCCTATACCATCCAAGTGAGCAGATTTTCTGTGGTGGATGTTTCTTTTCCTCTTCTCTTACCACTTTTTTTAATTTAAATATCTGAATCTGGGTATCATATACCCTAAGGAAGTGCTGTAGAGCCAAATGTTCTGTCCAGGCCAATAGGTACTTAACTTTTTTCTACAAAGGTACTCAAGGGATCTTCCCAGTGTCAATTTGTTGGTAGCTCTCAGTCATGTATACAGTCTATCAGGTTATCCCTTCTGGGAGGAACTCTTTGGCAGATTCTAAGATCATTTTAAGACTTTCATAAGATCATTTTAAACTCCACTCATTGGTAAACAACGAATTATTGCTTATTTGATCCTTTAAAAAACCCTTTGAGTTCACTTACACTGTGAGGGAGATAATCCAAATTTCAGTTAGCTGTTCCATTTGCCCAGTTAACTTCGAAGAAAGGTATGATGCAAAAAAGGGAACAGAAGACCAGTTCTGGTCTGTTAACCAGGTCAGTCTTTCTGGTATCACTTATGTGAGCACGTCCCAGCTGCATGCATGTCCCAACTCTATTTCTGAATCAAAGAATATTATGCAAAAGCATAGTGACCTCTCTGGCACCACAGCTTCCTGGGAACTATCAAGTTCATTTTCAGTCAGCTTGTGAACTTGCAGGTGACAAACAAATCCTGTCAAAAATAGGTGCTCTTCTAGCTCAGAGTAGGAACTTACTTTCTTGCTCCTGTGTTCCCTGCCATCTAAACTGTATTCCTGTTTCTCATCCAGTTCAAATGTACCTGCAGTGGCTCATAGCTCCTATTTACAGTGCTTTTGTTGCAATTTAACTTGTTGTAAATTGCAATTTGACAAATTGTACAAAATAATGCTCTCGGTGTCTCTAATTGTGGTTGAGTACCATGAGCTAGTACATCACAACTCTATCTGTCTAAATTTATATTTTCAATAATAGATTCTGAGGCAACTCAGTACATAATATTGAAATATTTTGAGAACTACTATGCTTTCAAGTTTCTAAGCATGCACAATATAGGAATGACACACATGGTAAACAGTTCTTTGTACAGCAATAATTATCATTCTCAAAATTAGTTTTTGCTTTACACCTGTTGTCAACATCAATACAAGGAGAAAGCACTTCTGGTAGTATGTATCATGATGCTGGGGAAGTCTGGGTATGAAAGCTAGCTCCAAATCAGCCAGAAAAAACATCTGAAACAAGCCAAACATATGCCAGGCAGGTGTGCTGAAGTGTTGGTGTTGATGAAGTATGTGACACATACACCTGTTCTGCTACATGGAAAAATCTACTTTGAGAATTCCATTTGCATTGAGGCACACAGTTGTTCTGCAGTTTTGGTGGCTTTCTGCATGACAAGGGACAGAAAATGACATTTGTGAGGAGATTCAGTGGCAGACACTGGTCCATGATTCTGTCTGGGAACATGTGAATAGATGTGAAAGTCTTTACTAAGATAGCACTTTTGAGAAGAGACCTAGGAATTTTTCCACAAATGCCTTTTCTTTGAGGCAAAGACTGAACAAGCTATACCAGTTGTGCAGAGGACATGAAGGGAAGAGTGTACTATACTAACAAATTTATTATAACTTCCCTACAGAATTGTTTTTAAAGTAATTTTAAATTTCAACTGTTTACTTTTATTGCCCATCTGCTGTTATTAAAACTCATTGGTTGTTTTGATTTTTTTCCCTCTATCTTTGAAAGAAAAGCAATACTGAAAAAATTAAATTCAGTTTTTGACAGTCTGAAAAATAATCTGAAGTGTTTATATTTTGCTTGCAAAGGCTCAGAAAAACAAAATTTCTGCAACTTGGCCAGTTAATACCACAAACTAGCCTTATTTTTAGAATTATTTTGCCTTGGTATGGAAAACAGCTCAGTGCATTTTCATAACGTCCTTTAGTTTCCATGGCAAATAGGGTCATTATTTCCTGTTGAAACTGATGGGTTTTACTTATACATTTGAAATTCTTTTCATATAATACCAACAAGACATGCAGAAACAAAAGCACCAGAGGTCCAGTGTTATTAGCTTCTAGTTCTTAAAACAAAATTTAAACAAGGTTCATATAAACTTACAGGCCTATTGAAAACAATGAATGATATATTTAAGCCAAATTACTGACATTCTTAGCTGGAAACAGTAGAAAGGTTTTGATTATTATTCAATTTAAAACAAAAGGGATGGAGCACAGAAATTGGAGTTTTAACCCTGAGAATCTATCCAGTGCCTCAAAAAATCTTATCTGCAATAAATGGGCAAATGAATAAAGTAAATTGCTAAAATTTTATTAGTTGATTTACTCACAGCTTTTACAGCAGATGAAAATTTCAATGTTCTTAACATACTTGGTTTCATTTTATGAGGCATACTCATATCTATCTAGCTATATTCCCAGGTAGACTATTGCTAGAACAAATTAATAATTATTATAGTAAACACTGGAACATCTGGAGAGCCAAAAATATATACATTTTAAATAAAAGAAGAAAATTAGCTTGATCCCCCAAAATCATTCTTCATCTGTTTTCCCTGACACTTACCATGCTTCTTTTTATGGGACTGTCATAAGGAAATGAAGTTCAATAAAAATTTGGTTTTGCACAGTCTGATCCAAAGCATGCAAACTGAACAGTGCTATCCCTTCTGTAAGACCATAAATGGTTGTTTCAAAATTCTTTAAAAACGTGGTCTGTCCTTTTCTAAATTAGACACAACGTTCCTGTGGGTGCTTTGTTAACACACTTTCAGCTGGTATAAATCAGTATGGTGGCTTCACTAATGGAAATGGATCTGTGACAACTTTTATCAGCATTTTCCTGTGCTCCTCCTATATTTGTTGCACTAAAAACTGTACGTACTGAAGTGTCTGGGAATATTTTACACTGAAAGAATCAGTGTTAATTGGCATTAACTGAGACATGCATTTCTTCTGAAGAAAATAGAGAAATGGTCTTCTGTACACTTTCCACTGAACACCCTGAGCCAGATATAGAGAGCTTTTCAGTAGCTAGTGGGAGGCTTGCTGAATGGAAATGACTCTTTTCTCCACACATCCTACATTTCTATCCTTTCTGATACAGTTTAATCTGTACAAAAATTCTTCAAATGCCTCTTGAGAATGCCAACACTTCAAATGAGCAGTATTTGATATTACAAGAGTAAATGGGACTGGAATCAGGCCTATATATGTTTGCATAGAAACTAACTTATATAGAAACTGTGTACACTAATCTCTATTTGTGTTTCTGCAGGGAAACCAGAGAACATAATTGTAATACAAATATATCTGCTTAACAAACAGATCTCTACACGTACAGTGATAGTGTTAAGAAAGCTTACAAAGACCAATGTAAACTCTTTGGAGAACAATGTCAGGTCATTTTTTATGGTCATATTCAAAGGCTTTTCAGGCCATCTGGATGGTGGACCAAGGAAGTCAAGAGAGGCAGTGCCTACTATCAGTGATAAAGATATAAGGGACAAAGACTCATTTTTTTCTCTTTGTCCAGTTTTGAATATCTCATTTATTACACAGTTTCTACAAGCTATGGAATACTATGAAATCTATATCACCACCCTCAATACACATTGCTTTTCCTGATAAACAGTATAAACTTGCCTTGAATATAATGGATTCCTCTGTGTGCCATACAGTGCTTGCACGGTGTGTTTACCGTACCAAACTATCCTTGTCCAGCTGACCTGAATGTCAAATATTACAAGACATGTAAGAAGATAATTAAATAAGCAAACAGAACAAAATGAAAACAAATGCTATGCATTTCAGCATTTGCCCAAATTAGGGCATACAGTTTCTACACATCCACATTATAAGTCTTACTTTCATACTGATTGCCTACATTGCATAGACAGATACTGGCTGACATAGCGCCTAAAATATCAGGTATCTTTTGTACTAGTTGTCACTATCTGTCTCTCACCTAGAAGGGATCTAGTTCAGTCTCATACTTAAGGGGTTTTGAACCAGTTTTTAGTGGTGGCAGTATGTTGTTCTACAGTTTAGCACTTTGCCAAGTCAGTCCAGTGGAAACATCTCTATTTTTTTTGTTTTGTTTTTGCTGAGATTTTTGATGGATTGATTTTGGTGTTCAGCTCACCTATAGTACAGCCAATATGCAGACTAGTCACAGTTCCCAGATCTAGAGCTCACGAAAGAAATGGAAAGCAAGAGAGTAAAATTCCTCTTGTGGCAACAAAACACACATACACAGATCATCCTTAACTGAAAGCTAATGGTGTTTTGTCTTTCAGATTTTACTTACTTATTTTATTGGAAAGAGCTTTTAGAAAGACATTTCAAATTAAATCCTTCCCCAAAATGTATATGAATATATTTAGCATTATATTGCTATAATGTATTTTTTTAATATATTTGAAGTTCAAAAGCATATAGAATAGAGCATTCCTAGTAGTTAGCAACATCCTGCATTATTTTCACATGAAAGACCATGCAGATTTTGTGAATAATGAAGATAGTTTATATTCCAGCCTGCATTACACATAATAGGAACAACACATACCAAGGTAGAATATGTCTTTACAAAAACACTACACTAAGTAAAAGTTTCTTGTCTCTTATATCATAATGCTGTAAAATATTCTCCCTTCCCTTCCCTTCCCTTCCCTTCCCTTCCCTTCCCTTCCCTTCCCGTCCCACTTCCCTTTCCCCTTCCCTTTCCTCTTCCCTTTCCCCTTCCCTTTCCCCTTCCCTTTTCCATTCCCTTTTCCCTTCACTTTTCCCTTCCCTTTTCCCTTCCCTTTCCTTCTTTTCCTTTTTCTTTTTATTTCCTTTTCTTTCTTTTCTAATATTGATGGCAAATGATAAACTTTATATTGTAGGATCACCCAGAAAAGATGGTATGTTTTAGTCAAAATGTCTTTACACTGATGGGGAAAAAAATTTTGCTCTGACTAAAACAGTTGCAACAGCAAAATATCATTGCAAAAACATATTCCTAAGCCAATGCATTGCTCCAGGCACACAGTTCTTTTCAGTACTGATTTTTCAGTCACATTCTCCACTTATTTCCAGCCAAAGTTTAAATATGGTCTTTCTAAAATACTGCTGAAACTTTTAGTTTACAATTAAATTATTTTGAAGCTGAAAAGCAGAACTGAACACATTATTGTTATTTGCACGAAGTAGGAAGCGTATAAAATACAATTAAATATGGAAAAAAGATACATTTGTGTCTGCTTAGTGCTCTACCTTTTTGTCACTGAGAACCCACCAGATTTTCCTGTCTTCACGTTTGGAGGATGTGCATGGTTTGCCCTTTCTGCTTTTGATTAGTTATGCAATTAAAGCATATTGTCCTTCCCTCCTTGCACATCTACTTTTTCTGCTGGTGATCCTTTGTCATCTATAGCAAGATCTCTCTCTTTACCTCTATATCTTCTTTCTCATTTCAGAGGAAATGAAGAAATTTCATCTTCCAGGCAGAGCAAACTTATTGCCCAAGGCAGTTCACTGATATGAGTGAACAAGTACAAATTACAACTGCTGTCCCAGAGTCCCAACCTGTGATGAATAGACAAATGAAAAGGCATTTCTTGATGCAGCGGTGTGCCAGTTGACAATTTTAAAACTTCAACCAGAAATGTAAGTTTTAAATGAAAATGTTTATAAAACTGTCACACAAGCAAATGTGAAAGAACTTATGAGTTTTCCTAGGAGCAAACTATAGACTTAGTTTGTACTACCCTTCTCATAATTGAAGCAAGTATAAATACATAATAACATTAGCTTTACAGTCAAAGGTAACCTTTACCTTATTCCTTCAGCAGTCATTGCACAGGTATGAAATAAGTGCAAAATGGATAATTAGAGTACAGAAATTGAATGGAATGTTGTTACTCGTTTTGATTAAAACTCTCACCACATCTCCCAAATGCTGCAAACTATAGCACGGCTGATAAAATAATTAATAATTCTATTTCACATGAAGGGTCACATTAACACCAGCTGAGAAATTTGCAATCATTTTAAGTAGAAGCCTGAAATGAACTGGAAGGCATATTAAGCAAGTTTGCAGCAATACAAGACACAGAGGAGCTGTTGACTCTCTTGAAGGCAAGGAGGCCCTGCAGAGAGACCTCGACAAATTAGAGCACTGGGAAATCACCAACCATGTGAAGTTCAACAAGGGAAAGCACAGCATTCTGTACCTGTGTAGGAATGAGAGGTGCTGAAAAGTAGTGCCGTGGAAAGGGACCTGGGAGTAGCCAGGAGGGCCAACCCTGTCCTGGGGGGCATCAGGCAAACCATCTGCTCTGCACTGGGGCAGCCTCACCTTGAACATTGTGTGAAGTTTTGGGAGCTGCAATATCAGAAAATTATTAAGCAATTAGAGAACATCCAAAGGAGAGCAAAGAAGATGGTGAAGGGCCTTGAGGAGAAGTGGTATGTGGAGCAGATGAGGGCACTTGGTTTGTTCAGCCTGGAGAAGAGGAGAATGAGGGGAGATCCCATTGCAGTTACAACTTTCTTGTGAGGGCAAGAGGAGGGGCAGGCATTGATCTCTTCGCCGTGTTGATCAGTGACAGAACCCAAGGGAATAGCCTGAAATTGTGTCAGGAGAGGTTCAGGTTAGATATTAGAAAAAGGCTCTTCCCTCAGAGGGTGGTTGGGCACTGGAACAGGCTCCCAAGGAAGTGGTCACAGCACCAAGCCTGACAGAGTTCAAGAAGCATTTGGACAATACTCATAGAAACATGGTGTGACTCCTGGGGATGGTCCTGTACAATGGGTCCCTTCCAACTTGGCAGATTCTGTGAATAACAAGCAAACTGAAAACCTACCCATTCTACCTCAACATAAATTACTTATCAATTTAGTCACATCATACTTTATAATCCAAGAAGTCAATTAATATGGCTGGTGCTAACAGAAAAAAAACCTTGCATATATTTAACTTTCAACTTAATGATAAATTATATCAATATTTTTCCTTTTGATAAATCTAATATAAAGAACAGGGAAAAAAATAACTCCTTAGTTCAAGACAAATTTATTTTTCTCTTATCAGCTAAAACAGTCATAGTTCAGGTTTCCGCTTTCCAGTTTTCCTAACAGTAGGAGGGAATTTCCTCCAAGGCTTATCAGCTTGAACCACAACCCCTGCACTGGTTTCTGATTCACTGACAAATTACACTCCCTTAATCCCCATCCAGAAAAGTTTTAATGAAGACACATTTAGAAATTATACCACATATGACAGTTTCTACCTGTTTCCAAAGTGTGAAGCCCCAGCCTTACTAAACAGCAGACTTTGCACTGCAAGTGAAGACATAGCTCTGCTTACAACCTCTAAACTGCCTTTCCCTTCACTCAGACTAATGTGGCTTGCTTCCTCTGTTTACCATTTTATTTACTTCTACAAGGAAAAAATAAAATTGGTTAAAAAAATAATTTGTTACTTGCAGAGCATTTTCAGAAAAGGTAGAAGCCTACAGCTGCTTGCGTGGGGATAGGTGACTGTACAGCTTCTTGGACCCCTCACTGCCCTATCCCAGAGCTACAGACCTGCTACAAAAGATCTGGTTCATGGAGAGAGTGGTTGTGCTGGGACCAAGTCAAATCTTCTCAGAGATTTTTGGGGTTCCTTAGAGGAAGAATTTTAGAAATTAATGATGGGTGGTGAAGCTAGTAGTGAGAAGCAGGAGGAGTCATAGAGGCAAAGAAGAGCCCTGGAGAAACAAGTTGACACAGTCACCCTCAGAAAGCACAGGAGTGGCAAGTAGGCTTAGTACAGCGGCTGCTGTAAGGACAGGCTAGCTACCCTTATGGCCCTTGTCCTTATAACAACAGCTACTTATGCCATACTCACTACACCTCTTCTTGAGGAAGAAACACCAGTGGCCCCTTTTATAGTGTCATTTTTCAAAGGTTTGGAAACAGTTAAAGTAGGGAGGAGGTCTATAGTCATTTTGTAACTTCACACCATTACACTTTTCCTGGGGCAGCTGCCTACTTTCTCTATATCCAGACCCAAGTCTCTAAATTCAATGTTCTTTTTTTAAGACAGATGTTAGAATTCACACACAAGTAATGAGCAGTACCTGCTCATTCCACTCATCACCTCTGGCTCCTGGCCATCAAGAACTGGCAGTGCTGTGGTGTCAGTATTTTTGATCCCTAGCCATGCATTCAGCTTCTGTGACATGCCTGGTGGATAGGTTTGTCTGGGTTAAAGGTTTATGAAGCTAGCATTCTACACAACATCCACATTTGTAAAAACATCAGAGAACACACCAAAAGGCGCATCCACTACCAACAGTGACCTTATGTCCCACAGTTGTCATCACATAACTAACATTCATCTGGCACATAAACCCACAGTGTACCAAAGGCTTTATTACAGTGTACCAAAGTACTTTATTCTAGTAAGAACAAGATCTGAGGTGTGATCTGTCCTGCCCATTTTGAGAAAGACACCTTCTCTATCTTAACATTCTCCCTGTTATCCTGGAAACAAAGGGTGCTGCAGTGTTTGGTCTGTGGAGTCTTGAACACAAAATGATCCTCAAGTTTTTTTCTTGCCACGTACATGATATCTGTTGCTGCCTATCTTAGCCTTGGTCTTCTCATGTAAACTAGGGTAAAAAATAATTAGTATATTATTCAATCCCTAAAACTATTTTGAAATATGAATCCTTTTGTATTTTATAAGGGTTCCTTGGGATACCTAGTTGTAATGATTGCAAGTTTACTAATGTCCATTTTCAGGACTTAATTGTCTACCAAATATATCTCAAGAGATTGCCAGTACATAACTATTATGTTACATGTTGTGTCAAGACTGGAAAACCAAAAAATTCACATACATATCTAGTCATATGAGGTATATTTTCATTTTTTTATCTAGCTATTTAAAATCACAAAAAAGGAAGGCCTGCATGCTCTTCATTTCACAGTGTTCTGATTCCACTTCCAGCTACACCTTCACTTCCTTCCACCAGATATTTCTCCATTGTTTTAACACATCCAAACATTTCTTTTTCTCAATTTGCATACCAACTATGCCTAAGTGTCATCACCATCTCATTGACATAAAAGAAAGATGAGTAAGAATATATTTAAAAACATAAGAAAAATGAGATCCTCTCATTTTCTGTGAAACTTGAGGAAATGTTATAGTGGGACTTTAAGTTCAGTTCTCAAAAATATTTTGTATTGTGCTTGACCAGGTTGTACTGAAACTTGTAGTTCTTCTAGAGAGTAATATGACATATTGTCCTGAAAGTGAAAATAACACTGTCTGGGTCATGCTGAGGTGAATACTCACTGAGTATGTAACTCAAGTTTTGCTCAAAATCTTACTGAAACACAGAAAAAAGCTCAAATACATTTTCTAGGTTCATTGTATGCCATGCTTCATCTATGTTGACCTCACTTCAGGAAAATTCTTAAAATGGCATGGGATTTGTTACTGATTTAAACAAACATAACAAGAACAAATAGATTTACAAGTGATAAAAAGCATCCAAAAAATTGATGCTGTTACAAATTCCAATTACTGGAGTCACAACAACTACAATAAATACTTTCTCCTGCACATAACATAGCTAAATTGCCTACAAAGCCATCAATATTTTTCCCAATAGTAAAAAATATATTGAAATAGTACTTTAGAAAATGCCTAGCTCCTTAAAGGAAAATTCTTACATCAGATTTTATTGTAGAACTTTGGACTCTTGCTTCTATCTTGCCAGGCAGCAATAATATGAAGTGCTCCATTATCAGGATAATATCCTTTCATACTGCCAGGTGAAAGCTGTTCAGGAGTCTGTGACCTTTCACAGAGTATCCTGTTGATCAGCACAAGATGAAGTTGTCAGTTTTCTTATGTGAAATAAACTTGATATTTGAAGAACGACATAAGAAATAGCTTACCAGAAAAAGTCATAAGAGATTGGAATCCTTGTTATGAACTGTAGCAGGGGTAACAAAATTCTGTTCCCAAACAAACAAATTTTATAATGACAATGTGTCTGTGAATACTTAATTCCTAACAGAAATGAGACCTACATATTCCACTGACAGTTCTTCCTTTGTATACAGCACAGTAAGGTGGGACCTCCACATAGGATATTTTGCTCTTATATGTCAGAAAAAAATTCCCTACTTATTTGAACATTTATCCTAACTAAGATAGGAAGGAAGAATGCCTAATGTGATGGTCACCTCACTCTTTTAATTCAGAATGTCTATGCATCTTAAGCAATGAAATGCAGAGAGGAATTAAACTACAATTTAAACTTAGTTTTATGCCTCAGATCTAAGTCTAGAAGAATAGAAGCCCCTGAAGTTGATCTCTTCAAATGCCTAATGTTTTGCATTGAAATGTGCATCACCAAGCAAACTGGAAAAGGAAGTGTGTCTAATCTAGAGTTTCAAGTTTTAGGTAGCTTATGATCATAAGAAATGCATCTGTGAACATCTACAAATTTTCGTTTATGGAAAACCCACTAAATTAACTGACAATATGAAGACAAAAGAGAAAAGACAGAAAGAGGATGATGAACAATCTAGGGGAAGAAGATAATATAGAAGACAAAACAAATACACAGAACCACAATGAACCACAGTAAAGCAACAACGCTTGCTGAATCCAGAAACTAAAATATGCTGCCTCTCATCAACAGCTGATCAGTTCGATTATGTACACCCCAATTATCCATGCTGTAAAGTATAACTGTGATATTATTTTAAAAATACATTAGAGGAAATTTCAGTTTCTAATATTTCAGTATAGTAATTCTCTTCTAAAAATTGTAAATTTAATGTTAAGAAAATAATTATTTTTATTAAAAGATCATCTTTTAAAAAGCAGACTCTCACCATGTTTTGGGTCCAGAGAGTTAATGACATAGTCTCAGATAATTTTAAACCAGACATATTTATTTGTTAATCTCAAATGACTTCTGAAGAAGGATTAACTACAGTGAAGTTTGAAATTTTAATACCTAACTGCTTTTGATATGTGGCAGAAAAGCTAGACAGACTTTTCATCAAAGCCAGACATATAAATTTTCAAATCCATAATATATAGCTCTAAACTATCTCAATTAATTTTCTTGGAGACAAAACATAAGCATATTTAATTCATGGAGTGATAAAATAGAGACATAATAAAGACTTTTAATGAATCTAGAATTTTTTTCTTTATATTAACTAGAAACAAACATATAGTTAGGTTTTTTTAAATACTTAGTAAATACACCAACATTTTTTATTATAGAGGATTTTCAAACCTTTGCAAAGTTGCATTTACTTTTGGTAGAATGAGATAAAAGAGGATTTTGGTCAGTGGCTGAGAATACTATGATAACTAAGCCAAATTCCTGTGTATCTGAATTCAAAGTGTCTTTATCCCTGTAATACTGAGCTTACTAAGCAATTGCACATGTAGTTCAGAACAGCTCACAGAGGCCAACGATTGGTGTTGGACTTGCATTTTTCAGCCTAGTGGGCACTGCAGTCTCTGCAACACTCAGAACTTTTTGGTGGTTGTAAAGGAAACATTTGAATTGCTGAGAGGTTGCTGCCAGTTCAGTCACTGCATGATATTTGCATAACTGAAAGGAAGAGTGATTATTTTGTCTGGCAAACAAAGTCAATCTGTATTTATTTGGTTTCTTCCTTCTTTAAGAGAGGACTGTAATGGTTGTTGGCTATAAAATTAATAATCTCTTTTTTCTCTTCTTTCTTTGCTGTCACTCTTGCACATCTTCTGAATAAGCTGAGAACTATAACTAATTCAGTCTTTCCACAATTTAGCAAGTTCTTATAAAGTCTAACACTGAAAAATTTACCTCCTTGTTCTCCATGCTTCACTTATGAACAGCTATGGTATATTTTGATTTTACTTCCCACAAAGCAGCTGCTGAAGAATATATCACATGAATCATTACATTACAAGTAATCACATTGTCCCTATTAGATAGCAGCACACATTCTTGCAATAATCCATTTGTCTCTATTTCCAGAACAGACATAACACCATTTACCATTTCTGAGTGATAGTTAGAATAAAACAAACACAATTAGAGACAGAGAGATGGGAATTGTTTGAGAAAAATTTGGCATGGTATCACTTTACAACTCAGTTTTCATATGCTATTGTGTCTTGTGGTAGAAGAGTCTGGTCATGTGAGCTCAAACTGATGTCTTCATAGGACCAACGGCAGCACCTTACATGGCTGCAACCTGAAGAAAGAGAAGCTCTGGCAATTTAAAGGGGCTATTTTGACAACTTTGATGCCTATCAAATCTTTCTTTGAGTCACATGACATAGTCCTTACCTCAAACATGTACTTGAATTTCTTTCCTGGCGTCTCCAGGTTGGCTGCTAAAGCTGTCATGTGATTTTACATATCAGAAATAATTTATGTCACTATCTCTGATCTCTGACATGCCTCTTGTCCCATTTTTAACCTTTTTTTAAACTTGGTCTTCCTAGGCAGCTTTGACTATATTTTGATTCTTTTTTTTAGTGTTTGTTGTTGTCTTACAGAAGAAACATTTATGTTGCTACACCTTTGTACTGTTAATTAAATAAACATCAGTGCTTCATCCTCATTTATAATACTGCATACTGACTTCAGAGGGGAACTATGGAGAAAATACAGCACTTTCTGATGACATGTGTCTTTCACTTACAAAAACAAATATCTATTTTCTTTGAAGGAAATATTGTATTATCATTCTGTAGTCTCACTCCAGTAAAGTACTTTAAATTAATATTTAAGCCTAATTAGTCTAAGGAAGAAATTAGGATTAATGATGTGTTTAAAGTTACCTGCATACATATGTACTTTTGGGGGAGGGAGAAGATAGGATGCTTAAAGAGCTGTTTATGAAACATGATAATTTCTACTGCTTCTGAGACAAGATCAATCTTAATTCTTAAGTGGTTTTGAATTGTCATCTTTTTCTGCTGAAATATAATGTCAGAAAATACAAAAAAATGTACATTAAGAAAGAAAGAAGCCAGTATATTCTGCGATGCAACAAGTTTACTCTGGAAAAAATCAAGTAATATTTTTATTTTGCAAAGGTTACAGAGTTGTTACTGTCATTAGTAACTTCATGCTGGCAGCTTTGTGAAACAAAGAGGCTTAATACAAAAGACCCCTGAGGCTTTCAAGATGCTGGTTCTAAAATTATGGTAATCTTGTCTATATTTTGATATTGGTTTGCTAGGAAAATCCCTTATGGATGATGGCTTTGGCAGAACAATGACAGTAATTTGTAGTAAGCTACATATTTGATATAAGACAAAATAATGCCTGTATAACAGGTAATGAAATTAAGTAAGAACAGAGATTTCCTTAAAATAAAAAAAAATTAAAAAAATAAAAACAAAAACA
The DNA here is from genome assembly GCA_013399695.1 of Formicarius rufipectus. NCBI lineage: Eukaryota > Metazoa > Chordata > Aves > Passeriformes > Formicariidae > Formicarius > Formicarius rufipectus. The sequence continues at coordinate 56,351 of VXAU01004928.1, forward strand.
AAAACAAAAACAAAAACAAAAACAAAAACAAACAAACAAAAAAAAACAAAACAAAAAAAAAACCAAACAAACAAAAAATGTCACCCTGAAGTGTCAGTGGAAATTCAAAGAGTGCAGATTTACAGTGGAATCCATGTCAAAAGCAGCTTTTAAATTCAAATAGCTTAAGGATTAATAAGGTCTGGGACAACAAGTTGTGACTATATCCATGTAGTTTATATACTGCCAGAATTTTAAGCTGACAGTAATGTCTTTGGGCTAGGGTGAGGATCTTTCAGCAGATTCAACTAAATCATACTTGTTAAATGAGTTTATAAATCATACAACTAGCACAACTGAGATGAAGATTTCATTTAAGGTTCAGCTTTTTGACATTCTGAAGGTGGAGAGAATGAAAAACTGGCTATCTAACAATGTAGATTTATTCCCTTTATAGCAAAAGCTCTTGCATTTGCATTTTTACATTGTAGCACTGGAAAATTAAAGCATACATAAATAATATTTAAAAATACAGTGTCATTAATACAAGCTGATCAAGTAACAGTATATGTATAGACAACTGACACAACTTCCACTATTGCTCACTTCTTCACAAATGGAATCAAAGTTGACAAAATATCTTTCTATGTGGCAGAATAAAGATTTTACTGTGACAGTACTTAAATCCATCAGCCATATTTAAAAGAAAAATAGTTCATGTATGCTCCCAACTTTTCTTATGGTTAAATTTATTTCAGAAATACCTTAATAATGACTTGCCAGAATCATCATAAATTCAATTTCATGTACAATATCTCTTTTTCTTCTAAAAATATTTTTCCTAAGAAAATCAATTTTTTATGTATTGTTGGCTAATGTGTACAAACAAAAAGTGTATGTTGAGTCTTATTTCTTTTTGTAATTGTGATTCTAATTCATTTATTGTGACTATTCAGGTAAAATCCTCCAGGCATTACAAAATGTGTCAAATTTAAACATGCAGTAAAAATCTAAGTACAGATTTTTGACAGTCAGTAAATGTTCAAGTTACAATAACAGAACATTTTTAATAAGCATACTTTTTAATGCATAATAGGTTATATCCAAAGAAATGATAAAAGTAAGTCATCTGTCATTTTATAATTTTTAAAGTCATTCCCAGTTCTTCAATATTCACTAAAGACTCTTTACACATCATGTCAGTAAAAGACCCTTCTAGCCATAAGTACCTTAAGTAAAAACACTAGCTCCAAATATCTGTGCTTTAGGTCTGGGATTTCTTGCTCAAGAACACCATTCTTGTAGATAGATACCATTTTTGTCACTAAAAATTGATGCATGATAAATAACTCACATAACCAATAATTTTTATTAAAATCTTTGTACGCCAGAAAGCAAAGTATTCAAAAAACTTCATCGAAAATTTCACTGATGTTTAACATAAACAGAAAACAGCATGGAATTTTGATTTGTACATATCACAAAAGAGATGTTAGGAATAGAACTTTCATAGGCAATGAACATATGTTATTTCATTGCAGGGAATGACTAACATTTCAGTCCAGTCAAAAACTCTCAACCTGCATTTCTAAAATGTATTCCTCAAAGGATGTGTCTGCTTGGGTTTTTTACTGCTATTAATGCCGATTACCCTACTTTAAAATGTAGCACAGAAGATGTACGTATGTAAATGGAATATACAATTTATTGTGAGTGATGCTCAGTGTTTAAAAAACTCTGTGACAGCTATACACCATATTTGTTAAAAAATCACACTAGGTCTAGAAGAAGATGCCACATGTCTGGTGTCTCTACACACCTGAATTGCCTCCCAAGGCATGTATGTATATACAGAGAGAGAGAGAGAGAAGACACCCCAAGCATGCAAGTATCAGCCCAATGTGCAGCCTGAACTTGGCCAGGGCACACAAACCCCAAGCTAGGATGGAGAAATATGTCAGCCTACCACTTTTAATGATATCCTTGAAATGACAAGAAATGCAAGAACTAATAGTTACCTTGGAAGTTTACACTAGGAAGTTAACCAGATGTGTGTTGCTGCAGTAGACTGGAATTCAGGCCCTAGAAAACAAGAAAAGATAACCATCTTTTAACATGCTAGTGCTTATGGGTTCACTTTTTTGCCTTTGCCATTGATCATAAGTCTCAATTTTGCTATCACAGTTTTATTAGCATGTATTTTCATTTTGAAAAAAAAAAAAAAAAAACAATTACTAGGAAAATTATTTTTTTTCCTCTTGCTTTCATATTTCATCATTTTTTTCATCATTATCACTAGAACTGTACTTTGAGAATTTTTCATAATGGGAGGATAAGGGCACGTATACTAAAAGAAAGCTACAGTTTATCTCCCTTCTATCCACATGATGACAAGAGGAGGAAAAGTTATCAGTGCAAAACCAATGTTATTTGAAGTTTTCAAAGCTAGATGGACATTATCAGGTTTTCAATGGACCAGAGAAGGTGAAGCAGAAGGTAGCAGCCATCTTGTAAAATGCATGACATTAGAGCTCAGTAACAAAAAGAAAAATGCCTGGTCAGCAGGCATGCATAGCAACCTAACAGTCAGAGATTTAAAAAAAAAAAAAAGGGAATCTCTAGGAAAACTCTGATATTCCCCTGCAATAACAGTCTCTAATTCTAGGTTTTGCTTGTTGTTTCAATGCCTTAGATAGTTTCAGTTTTATATGAGAAATATGAAAACTGACACTTGGGAAAAAAAATACCAAATAAATTTCTTTAAAGGGGCTCATGGTAAAGTGGCTAACCAATTGGCACCTTTTCAGCAGCTGACACATTTTGTGAAAGAGATTAATTTATAAAAGAAGAATCATTGAGCAATAAGAACATTTAGGAAAACAAAGCAGGTTGGAAATGTTTTCTCTAAAGTACTAAAAACAGGTGGGGATATACTAAGACAAAGATGCTACCAAATTATTTGTTGCTTGAGAGGTTTGAAAAAAATTCAAATAAGTAGAAAGAAGTAATATTATGACCACTCTTTAAAAAGAGAATTGTGACATCTTATTCCTCATTATGGCCTATAGAACTCCAAATGTTGCATCAGCTTGCTCCTCAAATATAAGAGACAGGCAGAGAAATAAATGCACAGTGGAACAAGATTTCCATGAGGCATTCAGCCAAATAAAATGCTAACACTGTATCATAAATACACAATAATCAAACAATTATTTAAATGAGGAAGTTCTGCAGATAGGTGATGGAAGACAGACTGCATAAAAAAGTTCTCTCAGAAGGTTGCTTTTATGATGTTCAACTTTGTAACCATCTAGGAAAGATAGGAAGATTACACTGAGCACAATCTAAGAGCTCTTAATATGAGTGACCAGCAACAAGACTTTGGCAAAAGAAGGTAGCACTAAAGTGTGAGAGCAGCCACAGATGGGTGAGGTTGGTAGACACATGGAACATTAGGAATAGGTATATGAGGTAATATATATAATGCATTTTTACTCATTACACAATGCTTGCATAAAAGGAATGGCACGTACTCAAGGGCATTTCAGGCTATTGTGGGTAGCCAGTGCAAGCTTAGTATTTGGGCTCATTTTAAAATATAAAGATCACAATAAACCTGATTTCCTGTGTTCTCTGTCTTGCAACCAATGCTCTGCTGTTTAATATGATGAAAGCATAATCATAGAGAGTTTTTATCATTTGGGGAACTTGTCATGTGTCTTTCCTATGTCATTATCTTACAAAAGATAAATTAGCCCCATCTGTCTTACTATTTAGTTGTTTTCAAAGGGCTAACTGTGCTCAGTCCTTGACACATCTACCAAGTAGTAGAAATTCATGATAAACTAAGTTAGATGGCTCAAACTATCTGAACAATTAAGTACTCTGAATATTGCATTTATTTTAAAGAATGTTCGATATGGATGAAAATATTGCTTCAAGTACAGAAACCATATGTGCTGAGCTGTCAGTTCCTTGTTGTGACATGCCAAGTATAATTGTTTAGCTTTATGACTCTATCACATTGGGGTAAAAAGCTTTAAAATAATTAGAAATATAAAATAGAACAGACGTGTAAGTCTGAAAGTGTACTTTCTGCATAAATATACTATCAAATAGAACATTTTATGTGTCTTAATTTGTCTGTCATATCTTTCTCAAACACAAGTCAAATTCTAATCAGTTTTTTGAGATCAACTGTAGTGTTATGTAAGTCAGTAGGACTATAAAAAATTCTGTACAATTATGACCAGATACACCCCAAAACCCAATCATGACATCTATTTCTTCCATAACACAAAGTGTATTGCAATACAGGTATAAAAGCAGTTAATATCACATTCATTATTCATGAACGGCTTATCTTCCTGGGTGTGAGAAAAAATATTTAGTAAGATCTTTTGGGCAGTTTGAAGGGTGTTCATTTACCTCTTTAATTTATTGACTATTTAAATTTGTTAATATTTTCCTTTGCTCTCGTGCAGCTATAATTCAGATGATTCTAGAGAGCACCTGGAGCTTTTAAAATGCCCTTTAACAAATAAACCTATGTACATTTTCTACTTGACAGTAAATAATAGGCATGTATATCTTCCATTAATTTACAAACTGCAGTTATTAGATTTACAGAGAAAATATTTATTCACATGCTACTGTCATCAAGGGAAGACAGTTTCAGAGGAACTTTCAAATGAACCTTAAATATAGACAAACAGCATCAATTTCCAATAGATATTGATTGTTCATTAAGTCTCTTTTGCTAAAGTATCTAAAGCTGTTACATATCTCCAGTGACCTCAGTTGAGAAGATGATGGGAGAATTCCTTTATATTTTTACATGGAAACATACTCTGGAAGGAAATTGAAGGAAAGTTATATTATTGGCAAGTGTTATTGACTAATGCTGAGAGTGCTGAATGACACTCCCAAGAAATTATGTCCGATTTGGCACAGCTCTCTGTCATTTGCTTTTCTTGGTGTAGACCTGCAGCAGACAAGTTGTTTCCTTTTCTAGGTTTAGAAGAGTTGTTCTTTAAGGGTACCTCCCATCATTCAGTACTGCAATCTATATATTGTATCTCCCTTGGGACTGTATCAGGAAGAACATATCCAACTTCTGGCTAAACAAGCTTTTCTAAGAGAAATACTTGAACATAATTACTTTCTTTGTTTCCATTGTGCATTCTTCTCTCAGTTTCCCCGATATCCCTGGAAAAATATTAATCTGCACATTTGGGGAGAATAAAGTTGAAATTCATATCAGCATTAAAGGGGAATCAAAAATCAACACAGATGAACTCAAACAAGCTGTACCACAAAGTACAGGAATCCTCCCACTTTATAATCTGTAGTTTCACCATGGAAAGAAGTTTAGGTCCCAGCCATTAGATATGTGTGGCAGTTTATTTCTAATGTCTTTTATTGGAATATGCATTTTGCAGGTTTTCAGATTAATGAGTCAGAAGCAGTTTCCAAGACAGAGGCAACAGGGATAACAATGGAATCTGCTAAATGACCTTAGCCAACAGAGAACTGAGAGAAGAAGCCTGCTAATATTCTGCGGAATGATACAAGT
>VXAU01004928.1:62430-79748 GCA_013399695.1 Formicarius rufipectus
CAGACTGGAGTGCCATCAAATATTTAGGTTTTGCCTCAAAGTATATGTCCCTTCTTGAAGGCATGAACCGGAAAGTCAATTTGTATTTGATACATAATCTCTCTGAATATTTTTATTCATTCCCATGTGGAAAATCTTTTTCCTAAAGTCACTCAGACTCCACCTAAACTGGTTCTGTAATTCAGTTTCAATGATTCAACATCTTTTCTGCAGTCCTAGTCTAGACTTACTCTTGTCAGTGATAGAACCTGCCTGATTTTTCCAACCCATCTGGTTCCATGTATGCACACATTTCCCACTTCTGATCTCACTATCATAACTAGTATAATTATTTTTGTTTCAAAGAAATTATTCCAATGCAGACTACATTATCTCTCTGTATTAAACTACATTCTGAGCAGGAATTTGCTTTGCAAGGTTCTCAATGACACAATTTTCTGCATTATTGCCCTAAGAAAGTGTGCAATACCGAGGATATTCCTTCATATTGGATGCCAGTGTTTCAAGCCCATTTAAACCTAAAACTCAAAATTTCACTCAGTTCAAGTCAGACCTGGATATCATGATAGTATTAGCTTCTTGAACTATATTTGGCAAAAAGGCAGACAACATTCAATGATTTCATATAAATAAGATCCTAAGTATGTGTTTAAATATTAAGCCAGGCAAATACTACAATATGAATTATGTGCTGAACAGATTGCAGAGCTTTAACACTTTGATCATCTTTTTCCATATATTTGTGCCAATCCAAACTTCATACTGCATTCTTATATTATTTTTCTTTGCTTTCAGAAATACCAATACACGTATTTTTTCACGTGTTCACCCAGAAGCCCGAGCTTAATTTACATACCAGAATCAGGATCTGGTATTACCAGGTCAACAGCTTAATATAATACAATAGGGATGTTGTCTATTAGGATTTTCAAAATTGCTGAGGTCTACAGTTGCCATTATAATGTGTGTATCATGTCATCCTAAAACACCTCTTTACAGTTCCAGTCAAGCCTGTTTGCATCTGCACAATTCTTAACAAGTTTCTCCAGTTCACTGTCAGATGTTGATTTACATCTATAAAGAGGTGTCTCCAGTAATGCTCCAATCTGCATTGTGAAATTGATTGTTTTTAGAGGGGCAAAGAACTAATGAGAATACTTAGGACCTTGCCGTTTTGCCTCCATTTTTCTCCTATTTTTCCTCTCCAATTTAATTTTCTGGTTCCTTCCCCTTCCCACTCCCCTCCCCTTCCTTCCCTTCCCTTTTCTTTCTCCTTTCCCCCTCCCTTAAAAAAAAAAAAAAAATAGTGCAACTAATGAACGAACCAAGCAGACAGACAGACAGAAAAAGCTTTTTAAAGGTTTGCATTATGACAACCATTCCATTAAACATGACAATGCTTAGATGCATATCTGGATCCTGGATTGTCCTATAGGCAAGAAACTTGTTTCTAGGCTTCTTGAATTTCTTTCCCATTCTTTCTCTACTCCAGTTCAGGCCTGTAGCCTGCTTAGAACTAAATAAGACCTGAAGCATTTTGCTGTTTTGTTTGACTGGTTCCCCTTCCCACTAAGCTGTTGTTCAAGGAGGAATGTAATAGTGAGTTAAATTTCAACTTTAAAAAGAGAAAACTGGTTTTGGTAAACACAGCTAACTGGAATTCATATATGATAGTATGATAAAACATCTATATTCACTATTGTATAGTGAATATACAATTTTATGTTTTAAAAAAAGTTACTTTAAACCATTAATTATAACTAATTTCTGTAATATGAATGTGTACTCTCATTTTGTATATTGCATAATCTATAATGATAGTTTTTAATATATTGCACAGAAACAAGGACAATAATATAAAAATAGGAAAATATTAGGCATTTTTGTTCTATTAGCACCATGACTAAAACTGAAGAGTTTTTAAAATACAAATGTTAAAGCAATAACAAATATATTTTGCACTAAAAAACAAAATCTTTAAAATGACTGATTCAGCTGTACCCAGAACTTCAGATGAAGTTAAATCAAATAGGTGAAAGAAAAAAGGAAACCCATGGAGTGGGAAAATGCATTTTATTACTATACATAAATTGGTCTAGCTATGTTCATAGCTGGCACATGTCATTTTTCATTAGAAAGAAAATATATATTTGTCTTTACTATACCACCCCTTTTAATAAACTTCATCTCTCCATTNGCATAGGATGAGGAGGACTGGAATTTATATCCAAGGGACTCTGGCATAATAGGGATTTCTTCCTTGAATTCTGCTTTAAATTAAATTAAAATGTTATCTTTTTTCCCAGTATAATAGTTATGAACACGTTTGAGTTATTATTAAATAACTCCATAATACACTGTGGGTCATGAACATAATATATTAGAATTTTAAAACCACCACAGAGTGTGAACGCTGTAGTTCATTCTTCAGCTGTTTAGACGGTGGAGTGTTTGTAGTCATGGTTCTGAATCATGCATTTTCCTAAATGACTCAAAGAATCTGATAAATAAGCAGCTTTTCTTTGGGTAACAAAAATGGTGTGGAATGGATTTTGAAAAGTGGAGACATTTTCTAGAAAACCTGCCTCCAGTTTTAGTGCTTAAGCTAACACTTCTGTCTATGTTATTACTAAGTTCACAATGCAGTAGGCCACCACCTGAAAATGAACAAATTTCTCTAGGAGGCAATAACTTGGTGTTGTAAGTATCTCCAGAATACTCATACATACTATTCTGTTAAAACAACAATGTCAATAAACCAACCAATCAACCAAAAAACAACAAACAAAAACAAACAAACAAAGCCTCTTCACAGCTCATAAGAAAAATTGTAGTTTATTTTCTTGGAACCTGTGGCTTATTCTTATATAATAAGAATAAAAGTCAAACTGGGGAGGACACAAGGAAAGAATATTCTACGAGATGCAACATCTTGATTTATAACTGCTGAGTTATTGCTATGATTTTTCTCACCTCTTTTTCTGTTTCACATAATTCCTATCGGTGTTCATTAAAAGGGTGGAGTAAGAATGATGTTCCATAATGGTTTTCATACTTTGAAAGGTACAAAATTCAGTTCTGCAGTAATTGTGTAGGTTTTCACAGAGGAAGATGAAAGACTCATCCTGCTATGAAAAATAATGCTTCTATCTAGTACACATTTATAATTGTTTAAGCGTACTTTCTTGTCTCAAAAAGTCTCACTATATTGATCTATGATTTTATTGTCAAAATTTCTCTAACACCAAGCCCAAATTTACATGTTTAACTGATATTTCCATGATAACTGGTATTTTTTCTTCTTCATATTTCTACCTGTACCTATGTATGGAAATAAAATTGGTCTCCCAAACATTGAAAACATTTCATGCTTGTGTCAAACTAGCCCCCTTTTTGACTTCCTCTTGTACCATCTGATCTTCTCTTCCCTTAAATTTGTAGGATAAGTTCTTAGCCATGTTTTTTTCTGAATTCCACTGTATGGAGCAGAATCCAACAGTCATATTGAAATTTCCTTATAGGTCACACAAGTATGCACCTTAATACAGTTCTTGTTCTACTTTACAGGATATCACAAGCACTATTCACTGATATCCTGTGATGAATTAATAAATAAAGGTCTTGTTCTTACAGTTTTTCAACTTAATTTACATACAGTAGTCTTGTAATTAATCCTTAAGTTCATGATCTATTTAGTATTATTACAGTTCATTCCAGTTATCATTTTCAGTCTCTTAGCACCATCCCAGGCATTACCTACACTAATATTCCATCATGCAGACAGTACCTTAACAATCATGTGTCATCAGCACATTTTTATTGCTTGTTCCAAGGCCATTAATGAAATGAACATATTAAGTAAGATTGATCCCAAGAACAATCAATGAGTGATTCTATCTAGCCTTTTCAGTATTTTTTATTATCTTCTCCACATAGACAGTTTCCTAGATTGTTCTTTTCCTCTTTTTACCTGTTTCATTAAGTAGCACCAACACGTTTCCTTTGCAAAACTCCAAGTGCATTTTTTCACCTAGAAACTTATTATCAGAAAAAACTGTATATCTGTCACATTCTCGCCCAGAAAATTTTATCTCTTATTTAGCTTCTGTATTGACTGAAGTGCGGTCTTCAGTTCTTTCTCAAGTATCTGTTTTCAGCATCTACCTTTTCCTCATGGTCAGGTTGTTTTCTTACACTCAGCAGTCATTTGCTGCCCAGCAGTTCTGTGACCTTCCTGGTAAGTACTGTTGTCAAGAAAATAGCCATGAAATCTCCCCCACATCTCTTTTATTACTTTCAATCTCGCACTTCACGGTTGTTTCAACCATGCATTTAATCTATATCTGTCTGAGTTTTATCAACAAACATTCCATGCACTTAAGACTAATATTCTTATCATTATTATATATTAACCTTAGTTAAGATAATAAGTTACTACTTAATTGACATACTATGCCTTTTGTATCCTTCTGTTGTTTGATTCATTATCAGTGTTTCATCATTACCCATAATAATGTTTTCTCCCCGGTTCTCAGCTTTGATAAAGCACACAGAATACTCACCTCTCACTTCAAAACCTTGTACAAATCCTTTCGCATTCTGTTATGTGGTTTTTTGACTTATAAACCTTTTATCTTCTGTGTTTTGTTGAGCTAAGTAGTCACCTGTTCAGAACATTTATCAATGACCAGGTGCCTTTTTCCCAAAAAGCCTCTGTGCTCTCTCGCACAGAAAAATGTTTACCTTCCTCACATAGCTGTTCTAATGCTAATTATTTCGTCTTCATTCCATTAAAAAAAAATTTAAAAAAAAAATACAAAAATCATTGCCAACAAAGACTAAATTAAGAGAAATATCTCTGTTTTCTAATACATTAGCCAGCTTATTTATTTTTTTATGACAGACAAGAAACTCACCTAAGTGAATGACTAGCAGGCAAAAAGATAGAAGTTTTGAGACACCAAATTTATTGGACTCTCTCCCTATTTTGTAAGTGCACATCTAGGAGCAGAAAAAGTATTCATTCAGCTGCCAGAAATCACAAGCCTTCCCATCTTGAGAGTCCCTATCCTATGCTCATTCAAAAGTATTTCTCTTCCTAGGCAACAGCTGAAAGAGAGACTTCTGAAGAAACTCTAGGAGGATTTTGTCTATCTCTTCTTCACTGCCTACTTGTCTGAACACTAGATCTAGAGCAGCACACTGCCTCCTTTACCCAGTGGCACAGTCCCTCAATCAGGGCCATGACTGCCATTGCCCCTTAGTCCTGGGAACACTACCAGGGAAGGCTGGCAGCTTTACACCTGGACTTTTTATGTCCTCTCTGTCAACCTCAGTTTGGATCTCCATCTGCTCTCTGGTATGCTGCCACTAACTTTGTGGGGATCAAGAAGTCCCCCACAGTCTTGAGCAGAGTCTCAGAGCCTTTCTTCACTTCTTTTTCCACCAGCTGTCACAATAACTTCTGAGTCAATCCCACTCACCATTGTGATGAGAACCATTGCTACTACACTGAAGTAACCCAGGGGCAACATTCCCTAAACTGGAAACAGTTGAAGCTGAAGGTGTAAACTGTTCCTAATCAGGAAAAAAACAAATAGAAGCAAAATTGTAGCTTTGTTTTTGAATAGTAACAAAATATTTAATTAATTGATGAGTTCAAGATACTTCACAGAAAATTTTTGAGGTACCTGCATTTTTTTCAGTGTAAAATTTTCTTCTTCATGTACAAAGTTCTCCTGAACTTTGATTTCATTGGTCTGTCACTGTACTGAGGCTTATCTGTCAGTCTAGTATGTCATCAAAATATGAAGGCTACACTTGCTGTTTTCCCCTTAAACTTTCAGTATGTGAGTGTGCTGTCTTATGAGTCATTTTCCATTCCACATTTACTATTTCTGTGTATCACTCTTCATTTTATTTCCCTATTTTTAGCTTTTCCATCTTTATCCATTTACATTTTTAAAGGAGTACTGCTAGTCTGTGAGTATGGACCTACTCTGGTACCTCATCTAGGTATTCAGCATGGAACTATGGTATGCTATACTGTACTATACTGCACTATATTATGCCCATTTTTCCCTATGCAACCTTATAAAATATGACCTTAAATCTTATCTTAGGCAATTTATCTAGATCACTGGCTCTTACCCATCTAGGAACACTAAGCTACTCATTCTTTACCTGTCTCATTTCAGGGTTCAGAGAATGTCCATAACAAACTGTTATGAAAACAGAGACAGACAAACCACAAAAATGGGAGTTAGTCAGTTCTATTCATGAATCAATGATTGATTTCTAGGATGAATCATTTGACTTCTCTGAACATTCATTCATCATAAATAAGTTGGGGAAAGTACTTCTCTTTCAGGCAAATTATGCACTGAAATATATCATGTGTCTAAATTGTCTAAAATCACCATATCTGCACTCACAAAAAAACCACAAGAGAACAAACTTGGGAAGAAGTGATTAATTTCTTAACATTTATAATTTAGTAAAATGCAAATAAAATTTGAAAAAACTAAAAATCTAACAAGGACAAGTTTTATATGGAAAAAATAGAAAAGCAATAAGGTGAATTTTGACATGGAAAAAGGTTGCAGGCAAATGGGATGTGCAGTAAGTGTTGTATCATCTAAAATGTTGAAGAAAAGATGCAGAATTGTTCACAGACATACAGTCTGGGAGAAGTAGGAAACTCTGAGTAGTCAAGAGATGGAAAAAAAAATCCTAGGGGTCATGGGAGATTCAGATAGCATACAAACAACTGTAAGGCTCATTCAGTTCTATAGAACATATCATTATATAATGAAAATAGTCATCTGTCTAGAGTATTTGGTGCTATTAAAAAAAATAATATATATAGAGAGAAGGAATAATAAATACATAGACAAAGAAAAAAGGTCAGTGAAAATAATTTGTGTTATAAGTGGTTCTAGAACTGACCAAAAAAGTGTTGACATAAAGGGCAGAAGACAAAACCAACACTACATCTATATTAAAATATTACTAAGCTTTAAATTAAAAATACTTATGAATACTTAAAAATATTCATTACTATTTTTACTTTTATATGAAAAAAGTGACATGTCTGTTTTTTCTTTTTAAACAAAAATCACAAAGACCATCAAACAATTTTTTAAGCAGTACTTTTTGTCTAGAGAATATTTCCCTGCTATAAAGATTCTAGCACTATGTTATAGTGGTTTTGGCTGAGAAGGAGTTAATTTTCTTTATAGTAGCTGATCTGGGATTTGGTTTTGGATTTGTGCTGAAGCTGTTGATAACTCAAGGAAGTTTTAGGCGTTGCTGAGCAACACTTGCACAGAGTCAAGGCCTTTTCTGTCTCTTACCTCATCCCACCAGGGAGCAAGCTGGGGATGCACAGGAGTTGACAGGAGGGGCACAGCTGGGACATCTGACTCCATCCAACTAGAGGGATATTCCATACCATATGGTGCCATACTTGGCATATAAAAGTTGTTGGGAAGTAGAAGGAAGGAGTGTCACGGTCTGGAAGGGAAAGAAGACATGGTCCACGCGAAGAAGGGTGTAAATGGGTGTGAACACTTTATTAAGGAGAGCATGGGATCTTTACAGGGTTCGGTTCGAGAGTTCTAGAACCTGGGTGGAGTTAGGGGTGGAATGCGACAGAAAAGGAAAAGGGAAGGAGGGTTTGTAACTTATAAGGGAAAACTAGGGGTGGCTTAGCCTTATAGCGTGGACCTGCATTGCTCCGCCGGCCAGCCAGTGAGGTTTGAGGGGTACATGAACCAATCAGGGGGCTGTAACCAGGGTTCCCATAACCAAGCAAAACAGTTGGGCATACAGAAGTAATAGAGTGGTAATAATTACCTATCTAATACATCTTTTATCCTAACTATAACACTTAAACAATATGAAAACTTGCAAGAACAGCAGCTCTATGGCAAAGGGTATACAACAGGTGTTTGTGGCAGCAGCAGACAGTTTCATCCATAGGAAAAAATTATTCTCTCAGCAGTCCCTGACAGGTGTCTCTCCCGACAAAGGAGGGAATGTTCAGAGTCATAACAGTTGTCTTCCCAAGTCGCTGTTACATATGATGGATCCTGGCTTTCCTGGGAATGGCTGATCACCTGCCTGCCCATGGGAAGTGGTGAATAAGTTCCTTATTTTGCTTTGTTTGTGTTTACACCTTTTGTTTTACCTTAAACTCTTACTCTCAGTCCATGAATTTTCTCAATTTTACTCTTCCTATTCTCTCCCCCATCTCACCCTAAAGGAATGACCATGTGGCTGTGTGGGGCTGAGTTGCTGGCTGGGATTAAAACGTGACACATGCTTGCACATTTTCCTGTGCCAGTACACTGAAAGCATGGTCAAGCCCTCTGAAATGTCTTCCTTCAAATTTCAACTAAATGCTCAGAGAAAGCAGCACTCATGTTTGAAAGTCCTTGCAATTTTTCTAAAACACTAGCTAAAACTATGAAGATGTTAGAAGCGTAATATGGTGGTATTTTTGTTTGTTTATTTAATTCAAATAATAATAAAGATAACAAAGATGACTATTACAAAATGAAATAATAATTAATGAGAAAAAGGATATTTCAGTGTCAGGCATCCTTAACTGGATTCCAGAACAGAAGTAAGTTCATATATTTGAAGAACCATGAAGTTCTGTTAATGAAATGCCCAAGCAGTAAAAGCTGGTGATATACAGGCAAGATGAACTACGAAAAGCTTTATCCTGAAGGATTAGTTTCTTCCCTCCTCCACACATCTTTACTACCTAGCAATTTTTGGAGCTAAGTGCTAGATGTGAAACAGGAATAATCTACATAATTTGTGTAAGAAAGCAGCATAGCATCATTTTATGAAACTTTGAGAATGAGAAGGAAGAAATAAGGGTTTAAAACACACCAAAAATATGGACTATAGATCACATTTCTTCACTTAATGTTTCAGGCTTTAACTATGCATCATGTTTTTGGCAGAAACATTTATCCCAGTACAAAGCTCTGCAAACCCATTTAATCATAATTTTCACTTCAGTCTATCCTAGTCTGTAATGATGGAATAATAACTGGCCTATCACTTCTCTGCTAAGCAGTGCTAGATAGTGTTTAAACTTCTGTAAAAAATTATATGTCATTTGGAAATTACAAATGAGAGAATGTCAAATTAATTTATCCTATTCTAACAATGAGTCACCCCCAATTTCAAGAAATTAATAACTGAGCACCAGTTTGAAACTGACTTAAATCAAGGAGTCTAATAATTTCATCATGTCACTGTATTGAGTCTATACATACAAGAATGTGCGTACATAGTTGTTCATTAAAAGAAATTGCTAGATACGAAGAACTGTATGTATTAATATTTACACTAGCCAGCATGCCCTGTCAAGACTCGTGGAAGATATTTCTTTTTTATTATCTCTAACATCACATATGCAACTAATCTGATAAATAAGCATTTTTAATTCTTACAGCCCTCACATTTCACTTTTACTAAGAATATCTTAACCCAAAATGGTGAGTCAGTTCCTTTGTAACTAAACTTCTATATACAAAAATACAAATTTAACTGGGCATATCCTTCGTAAAAACTAGTATTTTAAACCAAAACTCTTATAACTGTTTTCAGTACTCCAGAAACAGAATACGTAAACACAGATATATTAGAAGTTCTTATACTGATAAGTTCTATACTCATCAAAAAGCCCTATAATATTAGCCTTAAATTAAGTCTAAACAAAACAGACAAACACAAAAATACTGAAAATACTAAGAAAGTAAAAGTTTTACTTGAAGAACCAAAATCTGTAATGATAAAATAATTCTTTTCTATCCATTGACTGATTTTACTGAGTTAATTACATCATTTGCTGAGTAGTAAAAGCCTTCACATACTGCAAGATGAATAAATGGAGAGGGTAATGCATCTTATTCCAAGGAGTTCATAATGTTTATATTTTTTACCTCATTAAAATATGATAGAAAACTGGAATAAAAAGCTAAATAAAGATAGCTCTCCATCATGTTTTCCCATATGTCCATTTGCTTCTTTTAGGTCTTAGAATTGTGCATATATTACTTGGATGAGTCCTGGAAAGGCAATGAAAAAGGAGTATGGACACAGGAGATCAAAGTTCAGGGTATATATGATTGAATTTCCTGGTAAAAATGTATTAAAGTTTACTTTCAGCTGCTTTCAAAGACTGAAAAGCAGTGCAACTGCAATACTGGTATATTGAATTTCTTCCACATTGTGCCGTAAGTTCTCTATGTGCAGAATGGTGGTTTTAGTCATGAAGCATGCTTGCAAATACTTCAGTTGAAGGAAACTCCAATTTTGCCCTAAATACACATTTTCAGGGAAAATTTTTCAAACAGTTGATAATTTTACTAA
This sequence comes from Formicarius rufipectus, assembly GCA_013399695.1. Classification (NCBI taxonomy): domain Eukaryota; kingdom Metazoa; phylum Chordata; class Aves; order Passeriformes; family Formicariidae; genus Formicarius; species Formicarius rufipectus. The sequence goes on from VXAU01004928.1 coordinate 72,826, forward strand.
AGGGAGATTGAGGGCAAAAGATGCTTTTGAGAAGACTTGACTTATACAGCTAATTCATAGCATAGAGATGATGTCAGTTTCTTTGTGCAGAAAAGATTTAAGAAGGTGTGATAGGAGTTCTTAGAGGAAAAGAGGCTTTCTGAAAAATTCTGTAGAGAGAAACGGTCTTTAAACCTATAGATTATAAATGAACTGCAGTTCTTTGGTTATCCAAGAATGTCAGTTACCAAAAATTATTCATCTTTGGTATAGTATTTGGATTACTTTCCACAGATTGTTTTTTATTCTTTAATTCTAATTTTCATTTGCCTAACAGTTGAAGGATGAGTAACAGTAAGAGTTTCATGCAGAAATTCCTATGCAAAGCTTTAATTTTTTGAGCTATTTCTTAAAATGTCCATAAATCTAATTCCAGGGAAGGCTTAAATAATTTCACTAAGTCACCTACAAAAAATGACCATTCAAACTAAAGGAATAATAGTTCAAGCATATATGAGGTACCACCCAAATTAGTCATAGGAATGTGTAAAGAACATGAAAACAAATGTTTGTCTACAGGAAGACTAACTTTGTCTCATGTACCAAGAAACCATTTATGTGCCATTTGGAAGCCCTACAAGCTAAAGTTGTAATTGTGTAAGTGCCTTTAGATATTTCTTTTGTAGTTTACATACTGTTCAAGGAAGTTGAATCTATGATTAATTAGCCTGAAAATAACATGAGATCATTCACTTTGCCTACCTTTCAAAATTAGATTATTTACCTAAACAAAACAAAAACGCACAAAATAGACTGCAGTCATAAAATGCGTACTGGTGCTAAATTCAATGCTATTTATCACACTGAACACTAAAATTATGACAGATTCATAAGCTTCAGGGTAACTGGGCAAGGAGAAATATATTTTTTGCTGTATATTCACTTTTTTTTCAATAATGAAGGCATCTTATAAGAAAAGTTTTATTTTTTCTTTCTTTACAGAATCATGAAAGCCTACTGATTTTATTCCACCAAAATTTGATTCAAACTATTCAAGAAATGTGACATATCCAAATTAAGTGGGGATTACAAATGTTATCCTCAGATGGATATTGTCTAACTATTCAACTTTTGTTCTTTCTATTTTTCTTTTCCACCCTTACATCATTTTTCCAAATTTTTTTTTCCTATATAAAGTAAGGAGAAAAAAAGAAATCTTTGACTACAGTCAACTCTGTTTTGAAACCTTTCTGTGGTTTACAGCTTAAATGAGTACTGAAAAGGTAATAGCCATTTCTGATGATTCTGTGACAAGTTTCATCCATATCTTGTTTTCTAAGAAATGTATAGTTCAATGTCCAAATGTTATGGAGTTAGTTTGGTTTGGTTTGGTTTGGTTTTCCCTCCCTGAGAAACTAGCTCTTCTAATTTCTTCAATAAATATTCTAGCTAGCAGGAGGAGATTGTTTTTTGACCAGTCCTAAAAAAGGAATTATGTCTGGTGAGTCTGGCATGAAAATGACAAATATTCTAGCTAATAAGGAAAAAGAAAAAGTATAAACAATATANGACAGAATGACATGGAGATCATGATTTTGAGTAATATGCCAGGCTTATAATTCTGAATTTTGCTCCCGAGTCTCAACAGCACTCTACCTACTGGTCCATTACACTATCCTGCATCTAATATATATTTAAGTTAAAAAGTTANGGGAAGGAGCTTGTTTCCACAAACCCAGCAGTTTTTCAGTAATGTTGTTGCTAATTCAATGTCTATCCTTCTTAGTGTTAGAGGAGGAGGATTAAAAAAAACAAAACAAAACAAAACAAAACAAACAAACAAACAAAAAAAAAAAAAAAAAAAACAAAAAAAAAAAAGAAAAAAAAAAAATTAGAAAACTAATTTTGCACTTTCTTTCCTGTAGAAACACCAAAAAAAAAGAGTCATTCTTTTCTTGTGCTTACTTTGTCAAACTTTCCTCTTTGAAGAATAGATACTGTTGCTGAGCATCCTGACCATCAATAAAGTCTCATTAATAACTTGTTATTCCTTCTCATCATGGTTAGAAAACTAGACTCTCTTGGAGTCCTCAGTCTTTCAGATCAGACAGGCTTAAGAGCAATAGCATGTGCTTTCTCATGTGAATACAAAGGGAATGATACCTGATGTGTTACCCTTAATAAGGTCCATTATTTTCTGTAATGACACTGGCAACAAAATATATAAATGATGGTTTGGAACCTTGGGATGTGATTGCAAGTACAAAGAAAAGCAATATAATCCTACACGAATAATTCAATGACAGTGTTTGGAGATGAAGAGACTTAAAACTCTAAATGAAAGAAATGCACTTAGGATTTTCATTTCAGGTTTGCAGACATCAAGGCTAGTTTTCAGACTGGAAACTTAAATCAAAAAATGCACATAATACTGACATTTCTAGGGCTTATGAACCACGAAATTAAGATGTTAGTAAAAAGTCTAATACTGTGTTGGTAATTAGTGTAGAGGTAATGAACTACTTCCACTAGGTTTGGGGGCATTTCGATGCCATTGCACACATAGAAAGGGAATATGTCATCAGTAGGGTCTTGCTTAAAAATGCATGACAGGAGCAAAGGAATTTTTCCACCATATGAACAAAACCTTATGCTTTAAGGATAAGATCTGTTTCAGAAGATGAACCACTTTCATAACAGTAATTTATTCGTACAATCATTTCAGGCCACTCCATCCAAAAGTAGGACTACTACCATGTATTTGGGTAGGTAGGTTACATTTACATGTAGTGGTGGTGAGACCATCTTTCCTGGGTCTTCAGAATCTGGAAAATTGCTTCCAATGAGGTATCATCAGACAGGCTTCACACTCTAGTGAGTGACTAATGCACATACAGTTATGTGTGTGTATGCATATGTATATGCAGATAGATGAGGAGGGTGAATTTTGCTTAGGTGTCTGAAGGACTATAGTGCAAAAGACAATCCGTTGCATTTTTATCACAGCAACTGTTACAATTTTGTTTGTATAGCCCATCACTCCAAGTCCATTCTTTCCTCTTCCTTGAACCATTCTTCTCTTCTAAATATACCTTTTATTGTTTTCTCTAAATAACTTTACTGTTGACATATACCTGGTTTCACTGTGTTATTTAATTACTGAAAAATTCACTTATTGCTGCGTATAGAATCCTTAACCTTGATTATCCCTTAATTGAAGACAATCACATCCAATGTGTCAGGTGGCATATATGACCCTCCTGAGATTCACTAAAGTAGACTTGAAATTTAAATTTTCAGTGCCATCTAGAAATACATTCATGTCACTGAAATTCACTCTCTTCATGCCTAAAGTTTTACAGGGAAAATGTCTCTAATGTTGGTAATCCTAGAATCAATCCTTATGTCCAATATGATGATTATAGTTCAATCTTTCTCTGAAGGAAGAATACTACTGCCTTCTGTTCTAAAATCAAAGAGGACTCTGAATTGCATAAAGGTGATAGGAAAGTCACACTGAAGTGTAAAAAAGGATTTGGTTGTTTTATTTTTTTCCCCTAAATCATAGCACTTAGTCCCTTTTTGTGTGTTTGTTTTTCTGAAACATCAGTTGAATAGATGAATTCCTAGGTTAGGAAACCCCATATTGAAAACTGAACTGAAATGAGTGGTGAATTTCTGTTTAAAGGAGAATACGGAGAATCAACTGACAAAAAATAACCCTTTTTCTACATATTTACACAACCTGCATAGTGTTCCTGTCTAAGAAAATCAGAGAGGTGGTAGCCTCATTTTTATTTTATAGAACCAGGTTTTATTATTTACTTAGGGAATATGTCATATATATCCATATATATATACGTATGTATATAAAGAATTATGAGAAACACTGTTTTTAATAACATTATATTTTTTCCTTCTGTAAATCCCTTAGTAATGTCAGTCTGTCTTCATCACAGACAGTCAGGACGACTGTCATGGAAAGCAAAACACTTCAAGAAAGAGAATAAAGATGTCCATCAATATTTTTGCAATACAACCAAGAAATATGAGGTCCTGGGTTATCTAAATATGGTGCCATTGAGTGAGTCTCAGGTAGTCAAGTGTCCTCTGAGAATGCCAAAAACACAAAACCCCTTGGATTTGTGGCACCCATTCAAGTCCCTAATGACATAGGCCAAAGGAGATTGCTCTTGACTGAGCATAATCAGCAATCTAACTCATGTTAGTGGAACTAAACATGAACTAAACTGGTGTTAAGGTACCGAAGGAACACTACTGATACAACCTTGATAACTTAGAGTTGGGTAGCAGCTGAGAAGTACTTTTAAAAATGCAGTTTAACACTAGGAGTCAAAGAATATGTTCAAAGAATATGTTCAAAGACATTCATCTCTGTTCTCTTTCAAAGACCCAGCTCCAGGTATGAAGACTTCCAAAGACCTCACAAAAATACAGTGTCCAAAGCTTCTCCCTTGTCCCAGTGTACTTGCTCCTAATAAAACTATTATCTATTTAAAATGTGAGATATGAAATTAACTAGTTGCTACAGACTGAATGAGCTGCAACAGGCAACTCCTAGGGTTAAAATTCTAGCACTCAACTTGGGTCAGTTTATTCTCAGAGCACCCCAACTGCATCCCAGGCTGCAGCTACATATAGGTAAATTTTCAGAACAAGTAGATAAACCCGAATAAATGTCACAGGGACAGGAGAGATTTTTCCTTTATTTTTAGTTTTTCCATTATTCTGTGGAGTATAACAGCATTCAGATCAGCTGATTGCATAAGACCACGCTGAAATTTCTTCAGAAATACACAAGATGTGGCAAAAAAACCTCATTAATTTTTTCTTCCAAAAATATTGTCTCTCTATGAACCCTTGGTACAGCCCTATGTCTAGTGAAACAGTTGAAGTCTTACTAATTACTATATAATAACTATAAAGACAATTAGTAGGCAATTTTCTTCTAATAGCATATTACTAGTAGTAGTTACCACAATGTACTAAATGCTGTACATTTGTTACAAATACGTCTCTCTAGCTCTTGAGACTCCATATGTAGCATTCTCACAATAGACTATTAGCAACCAACTCCATCCACTCAGATTCTGACATTCATTCCATTGTTTTTATTGTATATCTAAATCTGATCCAATATTGTGTTTGTTGGAAGAAAATTCACTTTATATTCAGGCAAAAATTAGATTTATGTGCACTTGCATGTTTTTATTATTATTTGTACAATAAACAATAATAACCATAAAGGGGAAAAGTACAGGTTGTGAATTTATCATTATTCAAATGTATAATAATTGATTCATTATTTTATTGATTCATCTAAAAGTTCTTATTAAATTGGTTTTGAAACAGGAAGAATAGAGAGTTTTTTACACACCTTTAAGGAACTGTAATTTTTACCATTAAAAAACTCACTGGTTGATTAAGCAGTTATGAAGTTTTGTCTAACAATCACTGGTTAGGTTATTTCAATCTTTTGCATAAAACAGAAAATCAGTATTTTGAAATAAAAAGTAAGACTTAATAAATTTATCATATTTGTTTATATTACATTCTTATGTAAACATTCCATTTACTGATATTTTCTCATGGGTAGTTATTTTAGTATAAACTTGATCTGAAATGTCACCCAATAATGAAAAAGTAGCTTTTAAAATTAAGAAATAGAACATAATTAATCTTCACCATGATGTCATTATGTTTCATATTTTCTTTATTCAATGGTTATTCAACAGAAATATTAAAATATGACATCATATCTGAAAAAAGGCATAGTAGCCAAGAAAGATTCTTTGTCCAGTTATAATTAGTCTTTGAGGTGATACCACTAACATTGGCATCACCAATAAACAGAAAATGTAACTGTCTAAACACATATAAAGAAGATTTACTTTACTTTTAAATAAAAAAAAAAAAAGCAACGGTTCATTAAACAGTACATGACATTGAACACTGTGATATGAAAGCATACCTGCTCCAAAGGGCACATGGTATGGGGTAGTAGATTAGGAAAGATCAGTCTTTTCTGATAAGCTCCCTGTGGTGTGACTGGTAGAAAAAGACCCACAAAAAACCCAGTAGAAAATTACTAGCATCTATCACTGTGAGAATAAAATGTAACAAAAGCCTGTAAAAGCTGCCAGCAAGAACAAACAATTCTTGATCCACAGTAGTTAAAAGAAGTCTGTAAACAAATCAGGTTTTATTTTCATTTCAAACAGTCCTGTGATCAGACTGAAGTGAGATAGCGGCTGCTTAAATAGAGTTAACAAGCCAGATACTTCAAACTCAATAAAATGCTACTGTACAGTATGGTGTGGCAGTTTGTTTTTAATGAAAGTCAGCTTTCTGGCTACAAACAACGTGTGCTATGAGAAATTCCATAACAACACTAGAAATTTCACAAAGGAATTTTAAAACTGATCGTGGGGAAGCAACATATTTTAGGTTAAAGCTTTGGAGTTTAGGTAGGATGTAAGTCTGCTTTGTCTGATGACTCTTTTGTCAACAATATTTTCAAATTATGGTAGTTATCTTTATTTGGAAGTTGCTAAAAAGGGTGCCAAACTATTGAAGTTTTGTGAATAAATATATAAGAATTGTTACAAATTACAATTACTTTCATCAAATCATAACTGTTAAGGTTTACCATCTGTTATTGAGTTATCACACAGGAAAAAAATTATCCTATACTTTTCCACTGGCCAGGTAACATTAAGTAGTTTATAACCAGATACTGAAATATGAACTGCACATAAATGAGAAATTTTACTTTATGAATCTCCAATTCCAATGGTACAACAAGAAGTTTCACTTAGGAAGTTGCGTTTTCAGGCTGGAAGAAATAATTCTATCTTGAATAAGACAGATATGTAGAAGATAAAAGATAGATATCTTCTTGAAGAGAGCTAAAAAAAAAAAAT
>VXAU01004928.1:89756-105858 GCA_013399695.1 Formicarius rufipectus
GACTATTTTAATTTTTAATACTTCTGTCCTCATGCCTCACCTCTTCAGTTCTCAAGTCTGATCTCATCTAGATTTCTGTTATGCTCTCCTGGATATAGTTTTTCCAGATACTTGTTTCTGGTTTTGAATGGAGACTTAACAATAACAAAACAAAAAAACAAACAAAAAAAACAAAATAAACCTCTATTGAAAAGTATGAAATTAATTTTCATGGACAAAGTTTAAAAATTTCAAGATTTTTTAATTTACTCTACGTTAAGATTCAACCTTGAAAGCACGAAATGCAAAGCCATTGAAGTCATACTGCTCTTATTCACTTAAAAATGACCCGTACCAAAGGGCTTTTGGCTGGGCTACGGGCAACAGGTCTTCCTTTTTTGTATTAATCAGGAGCAGAAAGCTGAACCAGGATCCTTAGTATGTCAGGTGACATCTCTCATGAATTGGCTGTTGAAGGGAGATCTCACAGTTCTTCTTGGTGAAACTATTTCATTATGTAGAATTACATGTCTGTTCAAGCAGAGTGAACACTAAGAAAGTTACTGCAACATTTGAAATGTAGGTTTGAATCAGTCACCACAGCTGTGAAGAAGTATCTGTGATTTTCCAGACAAGTTCCCTCCCTGCTGTATTATACTGGAGTATGTCTATTTTTCTTACACCAACGAATCTATTCTTCTCAAAGCCAATAGGTTCCCATGAGAATGCTCACATCAGCTGATTTTTCTTTTCTTTTTTTTTTTCTTCCCCCAGAGGAAAAAGAAATGCATATTTGGCTATTAAGTGTACAATCAGTTTAATAATAGGTGTTAATATCATCAGTGCATACCGTTTAGAGGAACATAATCACAAGCACCAGTTTGTCATTTATATGAGTCATTATACATCTTGCATCAGAAATGTTAGTCTCAAGTGTCTGGCATATCGACACTCTAGGTCTGAATACTATTTTATAATGAACCACTGCATACAACTGTAGTGTCAATCTCATCACTCTTTTTTTTTTACCTGGCATGTTTAATTCTAAGGGTCCCTTTATTTGAGCAATAGAGAGGGAATTTTACCTACAACTGATCCCTACTGATGACCCTGCGAACTGGATGTAGATAGCCATGATTTGTTTAACTTGGCCTCTGACTTAAGGTGCAATTTTTGAAATGTCTAAAGAAAATCCCTTGAGCCACATTTTAATTATGTTCACATGGAGAGGGAAAAATATGGACATTAAAATAAAAATATATAAAAGAAAGAACCATCTCTTTAGAATCAAAAACCTCCACAAACTATTTTTAAATACAGTTTTAAAAAGAAGCTTTGAAGATTTCACTTGCTCATGACCTCCAATGAATATCAATAGAATGAGTTTTATGGCAAAAAGCACAAAGTGTACACTGTTACAAGTGTAAAAGCACTTCTAAAGGTGTATGTATTAATGATATATTTTTAGCATCCCATGCTTCAGTGACAAATAAAAACTGCAAATTGCATAGACAGTGTCAGGGAAATAGCTTGTAATAGATCCTTCATCACCACCTAATCCAGAGCAATATTTGACAGAAGTATGAATTTTTTACATATCCTAATAATAAAAGGAGTGAAGATCCTTTAATTTTTAATCACTAAAGTGAGTTTTAAAAATTGTTAATACAATATATAAACATCAATCACTGATAACATCCTTTTCTCTGCTTGGTAAAGCTGAGATCCTCCTTCCTCTTTCACAAACATTGAGTGCTTTAAAAAAAAAAAAAAAAGGAGGTAGTTAAATCAGTTATTTTAATTTAGACATTTGACTCACCAGTAAAGCAATCTTTCAACTTCTCTGTAAAAGCAATGGAGAGAGATTAAGTGAGTTTAAGGCACAAACATCTCATCTGCTCATAATTATATGAGATGTTTAGTCATTCTAAGGATCCTACTTCTCACTACTAACTGCACAAATGAAGGAACAGATGTGTCCAGATCAGGACACGTTCACTAGTCATTTGGTTAGGTGTCTGCATTTAGTACCCTGTATCTGAGATATATTTACCTGGATCTCCTTTTTCACATTACATCTTGAAGATGTGAGAAGACATGCAGCCCCGTACAGATAGTACCATTGTTTATTTCATTTCAAAATACCTACTATCTACCTGACATAGTGGAGTTGGGGCATACACACTGCCTTCAAAGGTGGACTTTATGATTTGGTTTTGGGGCTTTTTCTCTATAAAGACTCCAGACTCATTTATGAAATTGTCTCAAACTTAAGAAATCAGATAAAACAGCCAAAAAAGGAAGGTGAAAGCTACTTCTTGTAAAAGGACAATGACCTTCAATTTTGACTGGAGGACTCCTTGTCAAAAGAACTTTGTGGGGCTGAAAATTCATCTTTAAGGGATCACTTTAGAAGTTCATGTCAGAAAAAATAATATGCATTTTGTAACTACTAAATCTCTAACTCAAAGGGTCACTGTAGAGGCAAGTTTTAAAGACTGGTAGACTACTGAAAAAGTAACCATTGGATGCTTACGCTGTATACAACTTGTCCCTAAGCACCCACTTTTGGAGAATGGATGCTACAATGTTTTGCCATCTTTATAATATTGTATATTAGTTAACATTTTTCAGAATCCTCTTTCTGTAATTACTAAACTACTGTGTTGCACTCATGTGGCTTTACCTAAGTCAATAATAACTTTGTACATGAAACTTTTGTATCTGCTGTAGCTCTAGTCCTCATCCATCTCTAGAGCAGTCCTTTATGCTTTTCCATAGAAATACTATTTTGGAAACATATCATTTTCTCTTCTTACACTTGACAAAAATGCATCTTGTCTGTCCTGTACTCGTTTCTGGGAAACTGGTCCTCACAGAACACTATAAATCCTGTCCATGGGTACAGATACTGCACTTGAACGTTCTATTAAAAACAAACAAAAAAATAAGCAAACAAACAAAAAACACGCAGAGCCAAATCCACAGGAAACACTGTTTTTAGAAAGAAAGAATAAAAATTGAAAGGAAAAGGAAATTTAATATGATGATTTCATGTGCATGTATGAAAGATTTACACCTTCCCTTTCCTGTAACCTGTCTTGCTTTTCTAAAATTTACCTAAAGATTTTGGGCTAAAAAAGCAATTTCTATTTACAAGAGTAGCTGAAGCAATTTAAATAAGTTAGGCTTAAAATAAATATGTGAGATTTCTTATATCTTACTGGAACACTTGTTAAAATACATCCTTCAGAGTGTGAGAGATGAAGAACTTGCTTTAAAATTAATCCAAAATGAAGGACTTTCTGCATTTGACAGGTGTAGATTTTAAATGCTAAAGGTCTAAGCCTGCATCATTTGCATGCTCAAAGCTCCCCATGAGCTCTGAGTATGCTGTAACAATGATGTATTCAATTTTTCTTGGTTGCTTCAAGTTACCAAAGTATTTTATAATTACTGTCCCATTTACTGGAAGGCAAATTGAGTCATGAGGAAATTCAGTACCAAACTAGGCCTTTCTATATGATTCTTTCTCCTTTTCAGTAAGAAACCTCTAAATAACTGAAAGAGTAGATCTCTTGGAAGCCACTTTATATTATACAATCTGTTAATAAAATTACATCATTGATGTTTTTTTTAATATATCACTATATCAGAATAACACACTCTTGTAGCTGTGATATGAAAGCCATCTTCAGATTGACAAAATCTGTGCTCTTCATACACAATATTTGGGAATAACTTCAAGCAGAGTACATGTTACTCAAACAACTACCTTAAGGAACCAGGACATATTTAATGTCACCCTTCTACAAATACCTGGTTATTAATCCTAGTAATATTCATCCTTTATTTATATTTCTCACTAAATTCATTAGTGACTAATAGATTCAAATTAAGCAGAATTTCAAATTCATCTGACGTTGTCTGTGTTTTACGTATAAGTCTCTCTCTAACTTTTATTATACAATTATATATACTTGGTTCTGAGAAACACTGTGAAAATATTTGTGATTCCCAAAATAATGTTACAGGGAACATGTAGGAGTGTTAATCGTGTGACATGAAGGGAAAAATTACTAAATTCATGAAGTTCTCTGTTTTGCACAACTCACACTTTGAAGTCGAGGCAGATACACAAACATGGCCAAGCGCCAGCCAACTCTCACACATACTAGCAGTTTATGTATCAGTAATGGCTGAATCAACAAGTGACAGATTCCTTCTTAAAGCAAGGTGAAGGCTGGTTTCACTGCATAGACTGCATTTACATTCACCTTGTGTTCCACCATGACACTTTAAAACCAAACCACGTTGAACTTGGAAGTCAAAAAAAAAGGGATCAACTTTATGTCCAATAAGGTCTGTTCAGCATTCTAGAAATTCTATTTGTTCAGTCTGGCTGGGCTTGAAGGCATTTTCCTAAGGTCCAAAATGCTATTTTCTGAAATGAAAGAGAAGAAATGAAAACATTTTTTAAAAATAAGGAGAAAATCCAAAATGTTCAGGTGCGATGTCAGAGGCCTGCTTTGAACTGTGCATGAAGTAAAATGCACAAAAGGGTTAAAAAATTTACTCTGCTCAAGGGATCATGAAGTTTGGGGGTAGGCTAACCTACGTGTCATAGGACAGGATGAATAGATTGGACATACTCAGTTTTGAGAGGAAAAAATTTGTGAAATTAGTAGGTAAATTTATCCTTAATCCAGTAGGGTTTCAATCACAAAAGAATTTGTTCATGATTTACTACAATTGAGGATATCATGTACTGTGTTTATTAACAAGGACTTCTTGTGTGCTCATCAAAATTCACAAATACAGATTCAGTGTTTTGCTGAATTGGTTTCAATACCTGCATTTGATTGAAAAGCTGTGTGACATGCATTACATAAAATGCACCACAAAGCCCTCATGGTGAATATCCTCCCATTCTACCTTTTCTTTTTATCAGCAAGAGCTCAACCTGGGCACCTCTGTCAAGCAATGTCCAACAGAATCATGATAATGTACCTGTATGATGCTGAGGTGCTATGGCACAATAAGCATTCTTGTTGCTCAAAATCTAAGTACTGTGAAAGCTTTTAATTTGCACATATTTTTATGGCTAGCATTCATAGCTATGCCTGGTCATCTTTTTTTTTTTTCTTTTCTTTTTTCTTTTTTCTTTTTTTTTTTTTTTCCTGCTGTAATGAACCCCCTTGTTAAAGAAAATAACTCCAGATTTGATGCAGGTGGAGATAGTTAACAAGATGTTGACCTAGTCATCTATTTCCTGCAAAGGCAGGAAAATGTTCTGCTAATCAAAACATTATCTATAGCTAAGGGTTATTTTAGCTGAGGTGCCTAATATCCTGAATTGTTTGTATAATCCTATTATTTCCTTTGTAATATAGTCCATTGTGTCTTCTGATTAGCAAGTACAGTTATAATAAAAATGGATGGTGTTTCACTCCTTTTTAAGTGTCTATATTCTCTCTAGCTTCTGAATGTGACTCTATAAAATCATGTAACATTGAGTGTTCAAACAGGCACATTTATTAAATAGAAACAAGGAAAAATTTTCAGTTCATCTATACCTAGAATGATGAACTACTGATACACAAGTAATTGTAACATCTGACCTTTCACCATTGCATGGATATTCTGTTAGAGAGAAAGTGTTTTGAGAACATTAGGCTGCATTATCTAAATCTGTTAATTTTCCTCATGGACTTTTCTTTACGAAATTTTGGTCCTGTGTGAGGATACTATGGTACACTTCAATATCAGTCACAAAGCTTTCTTTTGGACAGGTTTCAGAGACACAGAGAGCCTTGCTGTGTTGTGATCTTTAAAAAGTTAAAAGTGATTTTAAAAAATTGGTTTTAAAAGGAGATGATAAGTTATTCCTACTGGTACTAAAATAAAAAAATAAATAAAATAATTTAAGAAAAAAAAAAAAGGCACCAAGATTCTACTACCACGACAGTTGTCAGCATTTTTATTTATTTAAGATTCCAAGATTAAATTAAGGAAAAACATGTCCTGTATAATTAAGGAAATCTGGGGAGCTGACATATTAAAAGAACAGCTCTTGAAAAGTAAGGTTCTACTTCCAAACACAAGATCTAATCAATTATTATCCATACTAAAGGGCTTTGTAACACTTCCAACAAAAAACATAAACTAAATACTGCCATGACCTAGATGAAAAACTTTCTAAGGGAGATTTTTTTATTTTTCTTTCTCTTCTACAGCCCAGCATTTCCCTGGGATGCTCCAATCCCAACTTCAGCTCTACTGGTTGTCCATCTCCCATACCCACCCAAGCTTTATTCACAAATGTTGTGCTCAGATGATACTTATCCAAAGGCCTCCAACTGTATACCAGAAGAAAAAGATCTCAAGGGGAAACTTTTCTTTCAGTGTACTCTTTCCTTTGGCAGATCCTTTGCGGTACCACAGGAATGGTCTGCTTTGTAGCCCTTCAAGTGATGTTCTAGGGTTTCTCTGTCTTTCGAATTCAGCTCTAAATGATGAACTGTAGGTCTTGGTTGAGCCTTAGGCAAGTATCCTCACATATGACACAGAGAAAATTATTTTCATGAGGGAAACCTCTCTTCAGTACTAACTTTCCCTTTGCAGCACTACATCAGCTGGAGCTTCAGTCTGTTTCTTTTCCAAGCCTGAGCCCAAACTTCACCTTTGTCCCCAAGCTTATCATTGCTCAAGGACTCCCAGCCATGGTTCAGATAAAAAAGTGCTTAGGGGAGAAACCTATCTTCAGTGTAACTATCTTTGTCTGCTTCTTTGACAACTGTCTTCCACTGAAGGTCAAAGCTTTTGTCTTTAACCATATTCACCATTTTAATCTTGGCCTTGGGATGAATTTGAGCGAAGGCCTCCATGCTATGGCACAGTCTTCAGCGGAGAAGTCTTTTTGTCACCTTCCCTTGATTTAACAGCTTCTTGACAGCACAAATAAAATTAGGGGACACCGCAAGCATTAACATATATTACAATTCCATCTTTGCCAAGGACCTGCAGACATGACCCAGACTACAACGTGGCCCAGAAAAAAAGTCTCGCAGATCACTCCTTCCTCTGGTTCTCCCTTTTCAACTGCCTGTTCATGCTTTATCTCTCCCCTGTGTTTAGTCTGAACTATAATTCCTACGGCAGACTGGGTCTGAGCTAAAGACCTGCAGCCATGACCCAAATCAATAGTCTAATCCATACCTTTAAATGATCTTTTCAATTGCTTATGGGTTCAGACAAAACTGGGACTGCTTCTACCTTGTCAGAAAAGGAACTTTCCTCAGAAAAATTTCCATTAACTTTCCCAAGGAAACCTATTTTCAAACTAAGCTCAATTTAGAGTGAAAAGTTCTTTTCCATCATGAGGGAACTAAATCCCCCTCTGGAATGTACCCCTAACCAAAGGTAGGGCAAATGGACTATTTTTGAAATGGTCCAAGATTCACTGAAACATACACATGGATGACTGAACATCAGACACACATCTGAAAAAGCTTCCTTTAATTGCACAGCAAAAAAAATCTCCCCAAACATACAGTAGAATGTGCTTTCTCCTACTTTTCAGTAAAAACTGTAAGAAAAGGCTTCTATTATTTTTTTTGTTTTCCTCTGGATAAAGACATGTTACTACCCTGAGGATCCTGAGGATCTTCCTGTCCCTGCCAAGGTACCCCAAGGTCCTTCCTCACCCTGGTCACAGTCCAAGGCTCCCTTTGAGACTGGGGCCGTCAGTCACCACTTCAGCAATGCCATAGTAGTGCCAGTCTCCAGTTCCATGTCTGTCTCTTCCTGAAAGGTCCTTGCTGCGTGGGTCCAACACTGGCTTGCTGCTCTCCAAAAGTACCAGAGCTGCTGATGAACCCTGCTGCTGGGCCTTAGATCTTTCTACTGTGCTCAGGCCCTCCAGGTTGGTGGCTGTCATGGTGGGCATGACCAGCCCTACAGTCCTCCTGGCACCCAGCTTCCCAGCCCCAGGCGACAGCTGGTTCTCACTGCTCCCTGACAAGATATGAGGATGAATTTTGTTGAAAGTGGTATGTTTACTTCACGAGTAATCCGTATAGTGTTCACAAGCACTTTGTGCATTATTGAACATCCCTATGTGAAAGGAATTTTAGACAGACTATGAAGGAAGGATCAAATCCTTTTTACGTAAGCTGCACATTCCTGTCATTAAATAACTATAAGTAGGTAGTAAATTAGCTTGTGTACTGAAATGCAAGATAAACAAACCATTGCAATAAATTATGAAATTGTATACTCCTTGTTCAATGGATTGATAGCTTCTGCCTTACAACTGAGCTTCCACTTAGTAAATATGAGAATTGACCAAATATTTAGCTGTTGGTATAGCTGAAAAGAAAACATGGCATGACTGCATTTGCAAGAAAGGGTCATGAAAGAAGAGACCAGAAACAATGAAGAGCAGCAAAAGAATTCAGCTATTCAACTGACCCCATGGTTCTGCCACAGAAACATGGTGTTGTACTCTGCCAAAATAGACAGACACACCTACTTGCAATGATAATTAAGTCTACAAAATAATCATAACAGTTAATTAAAGAAAAAAACAACAAAAATACTAAACCAACAAATTAAAGCCTTTGTTCATTTTGAAGTCTTGTAAAATCTTAAAAAAAAANCAAGCATTTAACATGGGACTGTGTGTAAAGGTTACATCACCTCTGTAATTAGCATCTCACGTTGGATTTTAGTATCATTTCTCCAAATAATTGCATATACTCATCTGCTTCTATCCTGGAAGGATAGAACACTTCTGATTTGTTCAACAAAATAAGTGTGCTTGAAACTGTATGTATACACTGCTGTGTTTGAACTCTTTTTAACCACTCAGTCACTGATTTAAGAGAAGATATGGGAAGTTAAAGAGTGTTGCAACCTCTTCTCTTGTGCTGCATGTTTTGTGATGCAGTTATGATCGATGGAACTCTTTTTAGTTCAGAGCTGTGTCTGGCTTGGGGGTTGATTTCAGAGTCAGGAACAAAGTTCACAAGTAAATGACAGGCTCAAAATTGTGCAGAAAATCCATGAAAAGAAGTTAAAAATCAATCTCTAGAGTATTATGAAACTAGAAGACTATTTTCTGCTACATATTCAAGTTTGTACACCTTCATTTTCATTAGGAAAAATAAAAAAATAAAAAATCATTTTTCCTAAGTATTAAAAGGTAAACATCTCAAACTCTTGAAATTTGTAAAACTTTCCCCCTTTTAACATCCCCAACTATGAAATACGTCCATGTAAGTCAGTGGAAATTTTCAATATCTCTTAGTGTCTGAAAACTAATTCTGATTTAAACAGAAAATAAATACAGTGAATAGAGAGAACATTTCCACTTCAGTTTGGGTATTTTTGTGCCTAGAGCAAGGCCACACTGAGCATAGCCAGAGAACAAGAGGTTCTGTGAAAGGACATTTAAATGAAATTATTTACTGCCCACAATAATAAATTTGATTTTACAAATGTGTTTCCTTTCTAGCTCCTGAAACACCTTTCTGAAAACCAGGTTGCAGAGCAGCAATATAATAGTGGGCAGCAACAATTTTTCATCTTGAAAGAGTTTGCATTTCAGAAGTTACAAATTATACCTTACACAGATGTGACCAGTTGATGTAAGTGGATAGTATTACTTGATGAAACATTTCAGATAACTTTTGCAAATACATTTGTATTTTGCATTCGTTTAGTTCTCTGAACTTTATAGACTTCTGTATTACTTCCTGTAGTACCTCCTACTGTGACATAACATAAAGAAATTTTAATAACAACTTCGAGGATGAAAAACAGAACACTAAGAACTGCTACCTTCAAAGTATTGATAGCACATCCTGCTATCTTCAATGAGTAGAAAACACAAGCTTCTTCACTTTGCAATCTTGAATATTCTCAATGAAAAAAATTATATGTCTTAAGTTCCCTAACAATCAAAAATTTGATTAAAGTATATCCTGAATGCCATATTACATTTATGCTGGCCCACAGTCACCTTTTACCATTTACTATCCCATAGTTTATGACATGAATTTGAAAACTGGAAGAACAATTCTGGCCAATCTTGCTCTTCTTGTGGTTCATCCATATTTGCATCTCCTTGGTAGGTAGAGGAATATTAAACTGAGAGACTTGGAAACCCTGCTGTCAATTTTCACTGGTTTACATTTCCAAGTGTTTATGTATCTATTCTTACTAAAAAAAAAACCAAATAAAACCCAAACAAAATTAAAAAATACACCCCCACACACAAAATAAACCCCAAAACCCCCTAATGCTATGTTTTCTAAACAACACTAGCAAATTATGCATTTAAACAACCATCTCTTTCCACTCCTTGTACCATATTCTGTCCATAAGGGTTGAGATTTCTTTGTTCTAGAAATACCCAAGCCCACAAACTACGCAGCTTGATATTTATTTTGGCAACTTGTGGTAAAACATCAGCATAGCCAGCTTTTGGCTGTCAGGCGAAAGTCATTATACCAGTGTCTTTTGATGCTTTAACCATCCTCAAACATTCTCAGTTACAGTGTGTAGACCGCTTAACTGGAATTAATCCACTTTCCTTTGTAAATTACATTGCTACTTCCCCCACTGTAAATTTATCCTGGCTCCTTTAATCAATAGTGTAATTCTACAATGCAGAGTCATAGGTTCCTTAATGTAAGAGCCCTTGCGCTTTGTTCTGAAGAACAAAAAGCATGAGAAAAGGTATCTCACGCTCACAGCTTTGTGTTTACATATGAAAAGGAAAGGCAGCTGGCCAAATACACTTGCAAAATGTTCCATTTTCAGAACTCTGGTCCAAAAAGTAATGATGTTATGAGATGTGAAGAAACAAAGTGACATTCTAAAAAAAATGTGCTTCACTGTAATTGAAATTAAATCTAGCCAAAACCGTAATCCAAAAATGGTTGTTGGAATGCTGGAAATATGAGATATAATGAGAAACGTTGAAACTTATTTTCAATACTAAAATAGTGTGCAGCAAATTGGGAGCCTTTCATGTGCTGTATTTTAAGCCAATGTATGTTAGTTAGAGACTGATTTGTCCTGAAATCATTAATTACTCCATAGATTAAATATTTATTAACCGTTCTATTCTGCAAGTCAGCTGACCATTTATTTTCTTCTCAACAGTAATTTTATAGGCAAGGCAAAATTGAGGCAGCTGCTTGTTCTATAGTCTGTTGGAAGTAAAGAATATGAAATATACCTTTGTTTAAATTTATAACAAGGTTTAATATCAAAAGTGTACTAATACAAGGAAAAAAACCCACTTTTTTAATAGATGAGATCAGAGAAAACTGGCTATGGAGTTTTTTGGTTTTAGTGTGAGCCAAAGTAAACACAGAACAAAGCATACATACTCCTGGAAAAAGGAAAATGTTGTAAACTGTGTATTTAGTGGTTCTGAGATTCAAACACATTTCAGTAATTAACATATGCAAAGTTACCTGAAACCTTAAGTATTCCTTTTCATCCTCAGGCACTTAACCAAATGATCTTTTTTCTAATGGCTAATGAGTGGTACGTAACTAATGAGTGGTATGTAACTTAAAATCATATTTACTTATTTCACTATAATGATAGGTTAGGGAAATTTTTCACTGAAATTGCAAAAGATTTGGATAATATTATTCATAAGTGCTCAAGTGAATTTGATTCCTAGGTCTCTTTGCCTATCAGTATTAAGTTTTGATAACATAGGGGAAAAATGTTCAAAGTTTTATTGAGTGTCATCCTAATATATGCTGGCAGAAGTGACAGTTTTGAATACCATTTATAGCAGTTCTCTGTACAATATTTGTGGTGTTAACAAAACTTTTAACAGAAATTAATTATTTAAAAATGTTGATTTTAAAAAACAAATACTTTCTGGAAAGAGGTTGGTTTTGACTTATAAGTTTTCATTTTGCTTTTAAATAAGCCACTAAAAATGTTCATCTGTTTTCTATAAATTCTTTCTAAATTAAATAAAAAAAAAATATCTCATGTTCTTATTGTCAAAACTTATTTTTACACTCAAATGAAGGAAAGTTTTATTTAAAAACTCCAAACAAACAAAAACAAACAAAAACTAACCAAACAAACAAACAAAACCAAACAAAAAACCTATGGTAATAAGAACATCTATAATTTCAAAGCCTCACAGTTTTGTTTTACACATAGTGCATGCATGCTGTCAACAAAGCAGATATTGCTGATAACTTGAAAAAATTTTGTTCAACAGAAAAAACCCTCCTGTTATCAGCTCTGTCTTTAAGCTTTTATGCCTATTCCAAGCATCTGTATAAGCAGAGGAAATTCCTGCTCTTAAGTTCTTCAAGCACCTCTGAAATCTGCAGTTGTGGCTGCTTTTTAAAGTAGCCCTTCTTCATTTATCTTCCGAAGGCTAGAAGCTACTGTGTGTTCCCATTCCCTAATGTTATTATGACACCAATGTCATAAAATTAGAAAAATGCAGGTTTCTTCTGTACTGAAGTAAATGTAAAATTAAAGGGAAGTCTTGACCTGTGAGGTTTCTACCTTCTTTATTTTTATCCCTTTCTGCTTAGCCAGACCAAAGCACCTACCATGATGACTCCTTCAATCTCTTTTTCATTACAAATTATAAGTGATACATAAGGTACCTTTTACTTGTAAATTGTGTGTTAATTAGAGTAGATTGAGCTTACCAAGTCAGCAAACTCACTCAGGTGTCATTAACTTTGCTAAGGACACTGGAAATTTAGGCTTCTTTTTACTCAGGCCTATTTATAGACAGGTCATTGGCTAGAACTAAGCATAAGGATGTAGAAAATCTGCCCAAGTGTTTATTTGCAAACCTGGTAGCAGCAGAGGTGGTGTTCAGAGCTGCAGGTCTTGAGAGAGGCTACAGGCACAGGAGAAGCAGAAGGAAACTAAAAATTAAAAAAAAAAAAATAGGGAAAGAAAGAAAAGAAAAGAAAAAAGAAAAGAAAAAAATCTCCTCCACACCAATAACTAAAGCCCTCCCCTAGCTTCCAGCTTAAGAGTGGAGTTTCCTCATCAGAACCTGAAGTGGTGACAACTCAGTAAGTGAGCTCATTGCATGGGTAATAGACTGACATAGTTTTCCTTCACATTGCATTTACTGAGCAGCTCTGGCAGCAGATCTAAAGGGAGATACTTGCGTTGCCCTCCCAGCTGGTGGCCATCTGCCTTAGTGACAACTGCCAGATGGAGGAAAAGTGCATGAAATCAGGGATCAAACACTAAATAAAAGAAAATTACTTTGAAAGCAAATTTGTCATATTATAAATAGACTGTTTTAAAATGTCTCACATGTTTTAATTAGAAGGGGAAAAGGGAGGTAATGAGGTAGATATAAACCTGCAAGAGAAAGATAGTACAGCAATTTGCAGACTGCCTTACCCTCCTTCAAATGTGGATGACACTAATTTAGAGATACATTTTTATGTTCTTACATCAAAAAGTACCAGTTACATGAATGTAACAATTAACAAATAGAATTTCCTTCCCTTCATATTTAGCTTGGTGAGAGCCTCCCACAATTGCATTCCAGTTCCTGACTGTTTCTCTTGAGCAACTTGCTCTGACCCTTTGCACTGACTAACCTTTCTCTGAAACCAAACTCAGAGCAGGGCTGGTGAGGACAAGTGTCACCAGACTGAAGTGTCATCAGCCTCCTGAAATGATGAATCAACAACTGCTGCCTGAAGAAGGAGGAACAAGGAAACTGATGGTTCTCTTTTGCCCCTGTACACAATCTTCATAATATAAAAGGTAAACAAACCTTCCTTAATTCACACAAGGATTTAAAATGAACCAAAAAGCTGAAAGGAGGAAAAAAACAAAAACAAAAACAAACAAACAAACAAAAACAAAAAAAAAAAAAAAAACCAACCAAAAAAATCCATTTAAACCCTCAAAACCCTTGCTTTTTCATAGATAATTTATGGACTCCTGGGAAAGCAGGGTTAAATGAACTTCCACACACTCCTGAACAGACCAGAAAAAGAGAATGTTGTGTATTTCTAGAAGGACAGTGCAATATACAGAGACAGACAGATTACTGATGTGGAGGTTTATTGGTATCACAGTACCACAGGCAAATGTTGCACCAGTGAGCAGTGGAAAACTCAGTGTCTCCATTTATAAATGTTAACAACTTTCATGCTGTGTCTACTTCTAAAAAACTTCAATGAAAATATTTTTCTCTTACCTGACTGTAAAGGTTAAAAAAATGTATATTTTGTCTATTAATAAAATATAAGGGAGATATTTCTGAACAATTACATAGCTGAAATTACTTGAGTAAAGAGTTTTGATTTGACAAAGTAATAGCAATTTGCAGGGCAAAGTGTTTTCTTTCCTATAAATTCGTTTTATATGAATTGTTTAGAAGACTCAGTTTGTCACCTTCTCATGGTACTTCTTCATGTAAGTGTGCATCATGGTCAACTTTTACCTAAGACCAAGACCATGAACTGTCAAGTGTAACCATCTCATGTCTTCCTGCACTCTATGCAGAGTAGGGCATACGGCATCCAAAGAATAGTGAGTATTGGAGTTGTTACCATGTATGTGGCAATACGGTAAATAGCCAGATGTACACAGTGCCAGGAAACTCTCTTTGGTCTCCTATATTTCCTTAGGGAAATAGTATTCATTTTGCAAACCATGAAGAGTACCATAAGGATACTTTGCCTCACCTTTGGAGATTGTACCTTCCTTTAGTGTTTTAATCTAATTTTGCCTGATAGTCTCTGTAACAGCAGTGTTCTTATGAACTTCCTTACATATTTACTTGATAAAATAGGGTCATTGTCTGGAAAAAAAATCAGTGGTTTTTTTTTTTTGTAACAAATGATTATTTCCTGGCCATTCAAGCAAGTTGTATTTCAGAGTAAGAAAGCTGCACAGCAGGAGGATAAAGAGCAAGGAACCTAAGAGGGTTCTGATGAGGGTGCACTATAATTATTTTCTGACCACCCAAGTGAGCCATATGCATTACAGGATAAGTACTCTCAGGCCCTAACATTGAGGGAAAAAGAAGAGATTACACAATGAGATAACATTGCTATTCAAAGACCAACAACATGGAACATTTCTATTTTTATGCATAAAGAGTTTCATTTTCAAGTCTGTTGCTAGGTCACTATTTATACAGAAGTTGAGTAAAGAACCATGAAGAGGACCAGAGGAGGTTACATTCAAAAATGTTACAAAAATTATTATTGATGTGTTCATATAAATTTACACTTATGTACATACTTTCCTTGCTTCTCTTTGAAGATAACAGGATCTTACAGATGTAGTTCCATTTACAACACTAATTTCCTGATATCCTGTTGATTAGAAAGTTAGTTTGATTCTAGCTGTCATCATAAAGATTCATATCTTTAAGTGGCAACTGAGAATGATCTGAAAAGGTATGCCTAATGTTGTAGTCTTGTACGTTTTCCTTATTCTGCCTCCTTCTCCCACTGTGTCCATATTACACAGTTAAGGAAAAAGAGTGAAAAACGGTAATGCAGAAATTCAATGGACCAGTCTGGACCAACATCAAATTCCTAGTTTTTCCCCTGTAACAGGATTTTAGGCAGCACAACAATGTGAAGTTTGTATGTTACTTCTGATAACACCCTTTATTGTGAACTCTGGGACCTACCCAAGCATACACATAGATTACCAAAATAACTGGTAGACCAGATGTAGTCTCACAGCAGCCTTTATGCAGCTCAGAGCACACCCTGATTTGAGCAATAGTTGGGAGCAATAAGACAGTTGAAAGGAAGTTGAAATATTTTGCAACTTTCACAGGTTTCAGGCTTCCTCTCTCTTTGAGACCTTACATTTTTAGGAAGTGCAAAATGGTCATAGTCATTGTCAGACTGCATGAGTACAAAAGAATTCCCTGTGACTCCTAAGACACAGACTGCTGGTAACTTGCAATTAAATTTATCTCCTATCCACTCTGTAATCCTGCACTTGGAAACAAATGGTCCACTGAGTAATTCAAATGAGGAGAAAAAAAGAAAAACCATGGCCACCTATGGCTTATTTTTTCCCTTGGCTGCTAAAAAAAAAAATAAATCCATTTTTG
>VXAU01004928.1:105918-139632 GCA_013399695.1 Formicarius rufipectus
GCTAAAAAAAAAAAATAAATCCATTTTTGACTAAAACTATAAACCATATCAAACCATTTTTATATATTTTCTTAAAATATTTTGAGATAAATTTTCCCCAATTTTTGGCAAATGAATGGCAATTACAGGCCTTTCCCTCAATAAAAGCTTACCCACTAAATGTCCGTTACAGTAGAAGCATCTTACATCTTACAGGAATAAACAGAACAATTTCCCCAAAATTACCAAGACTCCCTCAGCATACTCATTTGTGTCCTACAACTTCATTCTCCTGAGTCTGATTACAGTAAAAGTCAGAGAAGCAGAGATGATGATTGCATGTTAAGAGGTGGGCATGTAATACCTTATTAGGCATTCTGTAGACTACTGAAGAGGGGTTTATTCCCTCTAAGAATTTCAATTAGCTGTTAAAGAAGAGGAAGCTGCTGGAGCTTCCATGAGAAAGAAGTTAAAGATGCAATTTTCAGCTGGTCAACAGGTAAGAGGCAATTTTCATTCTATTATGATGTGTTCTGCAGGAGACAGATTGTGCTAGTGTGCAAGAAAATGCTTTTCCAGCATTTTAGCAAAGACACCATGAGTCTCTAGAATTCAGGATTTTCTCAGAAAAGATATAAAGGAGTCTGCAGTCCAGGTAAGGGGGGTAGGAGTCAAATTAACCAGAGTTGTGTTGCCTGCCCAAATCAGCAAACTTGAAAAAAAAAAAAAATAAGAGCTTTAAATAAGATATGTATCAAGTATGTTCACCACGTGTGTTGACTCTGAAGTCCAAAAAACTCTGTGTAATTTTGATGGGTAAGACTAAAAGATCTATGCACATATTTTGTACAGATACATATGCCAGTCAAATATCTAATACCAAATATCTAACAGTATTCTAATCTATTATTATAAATCAGTGATATCTTGCAAACATTTCCTCTTTCATCCTGTAAAACAGAGTCTAGATTTCATCAATAAACTTTTTTCCCATGCACATACATGTATACTTAGATATAGGTTTCATTTTCCTGTGCTCAGAGTCCACTGAAGAGAATAAGGAGAGAGATAATAAAGAAACTTGTCCTTTCAACCAGAGAAAAATTATATCCTGGAGAGCTATGTCTCTTACTAGATTCCCTCATCGATTGAAAGATGATAGCTCTGATTAACAGTGATGAGGGGCTGCTGGCTCTACCAGCGATGAAGAGTTCTGACTCGAGATTGCCCATACAGCATGTAGATAATTCTTGGCCTTTTATCTTCTGATTTTCAAAGTATTTTTATTGGAGAGCACTCTACTGAGAGTTCCAGCCAATTTACTCCATGGCAATTTGTTTCTTTTCCTTGTTATTTTGTTTATCACTTCTAGAGACAGTTTATATTATTTTCTTCTGTCCTTCCCAGTTCTAATGTACAGTTGTTTTCCTTTGTAGTGTTAATCTTCGTCCTATTATTGTATTGTTTTTTGTCTCCTCTGATAAAACTCTCCTAAGTCAGTGGTTTTCCTTGCTGTTTTAGCACTTAGGAAAGGTTCAGCATAGCTTGTGATGAGATACCATAGCTTAGCATGAGATACCTTAGGTGAGGGTCACTTGATAGCTCCTGTGGGACTGGCCATCTATTTTTACAAGGTTGAACCAAGAACAATGGAAGTAGGAAAAAAATTCATGACTTATTCCTTCAACTCCTTCAAACATTGTGCTGAATGTGAGCAGCACTTCAACTCACACAGTCTGAGCCCCACCTGGTGTTGCTAAGATACAGGGAAGAGGGACAGTAAGCTCCTATTGTTTCAGAGAACAGGAGCAGGAATGCTGAGTGGCAGCCCAGGGACAAAACTTAACTGTCAGGACAGTTCATGCAAGCTATGGTCCAGCTTTCTTCTTTTTTTTTTTTTTTTTATATAAACAGGGAGCAAAAAAACCCCAAGGATGAACTTGGAAATATTGAAAAGTGTAATGTCTGTTTCTGAGAAGGGAAATACATCCTATCATTGGAATTATTTGTAAGCATCCCATTTCATATGACAGCATATATGTATACACGCACATGTAGGTGTCAGATTGATACAAACCGAGATCACTTTGTGCCTTTCACTATGTTCATATGTCATATGATGAGACAATAGTTTCAGTTTCATTTTAAAAGGATGCTTATTAACATACATATATTTGAGACCAGCCTGAGCTGGGTACATTAATATGTGCTCTCATTATATCTTAGGGAATGCCTGAGTTTTTGTCCTGTGGTGAATCCAGGCAGAGACAAT
The DNA here is from genome assembly GCA_013399695.1 of Formicarius rufipectus. Classification (NCBI taxonomy): domain Eukaryota; kingdom Metazoa; phylum Chordata; class Aves; order Passeriformes; family Formicariidae; genus Formicarius; species Formicarius rufipectus. The sequence goes on from VXAU01004928.1 coordinate 108,170, forward strand.
GACACCTAAGTGAGAAGGGCTCCTAGTGTGTGCCCAAAATACTTGGGGTGATCAATCCAGGAGCAGCCAAGTGCAGGAAAACATGAGAGAAAAACGTAACTGCTAACTTCCCACTACGCTGACAGCTCAGTGCGAGCCAGGCAACACTGCCTTTCACATGGGTGATATCTATCAGAGGCAGCCACAGCGTAAAACAGCCAATTCAACCAGTTCCAAGTATCTTGAATGGCTCCAGTAAACAAAAATTTTGACACAATGTGTCAGGTACTACATATCAATAAAAAACATTTCTATAAGAACCATCCAATAATCTAAATGTTTATATTATGACTGTCACAGATAGAAATTCCTTTACTATTTTCATCTACATTCTACAGTCTCACCTGCATTTTTTGCTCTGTAAATATTGAATTACCTTACTTTAAAAAGAAACCTCAAGCTTTAAACACATGTATAAATCATCCACTTACACCACTAAAGTGAAAGAGGCACTATTTGAATGGTTTAGCACAGAAGAGTGAGTTTATTGGACAGATCTGTTCCTGAAGTTTAGCAGGGAGCTACCAGGGCCAGCTGTGTTCCAAATAAATTTGCTGACCTAAATGAACTTCCTAGCAACAAAATTCTCTCAGGCTCCCATTATTTTCTTTCAACAATTAATCAACAGCTGCTGAAAAGTTATGAGAGTGCTTGTAATTTTCAGTAAAATTATTGGAACTCCTGTCTTCTGATATGTAGAAGGAGGTTTTATTCCTAACTCTGGTGTGAATTTTCTGATTTGTTTTTTAAATCAATTACCCTTCTGAACTCTCATGTCTCCTCTCTTTGGCAGAAAGGATCCCAGGGTCTACCATGACAGATATGAATAGCTTTCACCGATGTTAATAAATTCAGTCTTCTAAAGCTGTGACCTCTACTGTAGAAAGATGCAGATGTTTGTCAGAATTATGTCATGATGTGGTTACTCCTTTTGAATTCATGTAAACATTTAAGTTTTCTGTTGGGATTCAGTGTTAGTTGGTTTCTGTACTGCTGGCAGTCATGGATAGAGTCCTGTTTATGTAAACATCCCTTACTCAAAGCAATGTTTTGAGGGTCTGTGTTCTGCTACAGGATTATGTTAGGCAGAGCTCAGTGATAAATATGAAGGCACCCTCACTGGATTCTCATTGAAAAACAGTGTGGGGGGGGCTCATTTCTGTTACTTTTTCTCTTCTTGCACCCATATGAAGGTATTGTTTCATCTTCGAGGGTCAAACAGGTTATAATTACACTCAAAAATGATACCATATCAAAGAATGCTTAATACCTGATGGCATTATTCATGAAACTGTTTTTAGAACTTTAGAGCTTTGATGTTCAGGACTTTGCACCTTTTTTATGTCAGATCAAAGTGCTAGTTTTTGAACAACTGAAGCAGGAAGTAAAACATGAGACACTCCACACTTTTGCAATAAACCCTACCACAAATTCTCATTTGGTTTTTGAAGGAAGAGTAAGTTATCGTGGAGTTTCATTTGTGGGGGAAAAAAAAAAAAAAAAAAAAAGGAATCCCACTGTTATCAGTGTGACTTCATGTGCAAACAGTACCTCATTTCTTCAAACATTTGCAGGATCAGGCCCTGTGCAGTGCTCTCAGTGCCTGAGAATTACATCATGTTCTTTTGACTTTCCTTCTGATCGAATAGCGTATAACACAATGCATTTTTTATGACTCAGGTCACCTTTTGTTTTCCCACAGAGCACAAAAAAGCATTCAACAAATTTGACTGATAGAAGATTTTTATCTTACATGGGAAAGCAATGTTGTTTCTCCAAGCCATATGTAATGTATTAGTAATAATGGTATTCCACTTCAAACAAATTACAAACTAATGTTGGTATTCTTAGCAATGTTATACTAAATAATAACTCCCCACAGGCCAATTTGCATACAAAATGTAACATTTAAAGCCAAGTTACAATTAGCACTTTGTTATGGAAGTCTGCAGATTGCAATTTGTTGAAACAAAGTTATACTTGCTGCAAGGACTTTTAATTTATGAAAAATTACCCATTTAGAATTGCTGTCACAGTGGACCAACTTCTATTAAAATGATGTGTATCTAATAAATACATCTATTATTAATGTAATGGATGAAAAAAATGAAACAATGTAAATGTAGGATTAATGATTCTGTTGCTTTGTAAATAAAAGATGCAAGCTGACAACTCTTTCTACTGATGATGGCACAGAGAAAACTATGCATGTGAGAGGAGAAGGGAAAGATGGGTCTGAAGGAAAATGATAATAGCAAAGGGAAAGAGTAAAAGGAGGGGTACAGAGACTGGAAAGAACAGAAAAATACACAGGATGCTAATAAATTGAAAAATCGTGTAAAAGTAAACTTGAAAGATCTAGCTCAGCAAGGATGAATCACCCTAGTACCACATTTCCCTTAGGTGAATGCCATAAATCACCTGATAATGACGATGAAAGTTCCCAATCCCTGAGATTTTATTTAAAGAGAAAGAACATTAATTATCTGATGTGAATATTTACAAAGTTACAACACGTAGATATAGGAATTCTGATGTTAAAAAATTATTTTTTTTCCATTTAGTCTCTTGAGTTCATGCTTAAAAACTTGAGGTTTGTTATTCATTTTAGTTAGAGGTAAGTTTGGATTCAGGAGTATCTGACTCCGTTTAAAAGCAGTCTATAAGAGTACTTAAAATGTCAATCTGTTTGGCAAATACTGATAAATATATTCTGCAAATAACAGCTGAATTTTTTAGGGATTTCCTTTCATTTATACACATGCTTTTGTACTCCCTTCACAAACATCAGGCCTTTGTACTTTAACAAAAGAAGATGGCAGAGACCAAACACGAAATTCTTACACAGGGTACAAGAAGCCAGTACAGGACCAGAAAAATTACGTGGTGGACACTTTGAGGGAAGATGTTTCAAAATCCCTTGGGTAATCTGGTCTCTTCAGGGAACAGAGACATTCCCACATAATTTATGAGACTAACCATGATGGCTGAGTTCAGCCCTGTCTTATCTGAAGAAACATCACTGGGAACTCCACATGTGACAGTTTACTGAGCTAAAAATAATGTGGAAAACTATCTCCCCATGGATATCCTGTGAGGAAAAAAAAAAGAGTTTAAACTTCAAATAAATATTTTTTGAGGTTACTTACCAACCTCTAATTAAATCTAGTAGATATCATAAGCTACAAAAAAACAAATCTTGACACTACAAACTCAAATTAGGTCATAACTTGCTTGTGGTAGGATGATACTTCAACACCACTGGGCAGCACTGGTTGACTGAAGAATGAAGAACGTGGTAAACACACAGTAAGCAACATAAATTCAATTGCATGTGTAAACAAAAACCCACACATACGCATTTCACACACTTGGCACATTTCCATTTTGAAAGACCAAGGTTACTGGTGACCTCAAAATTGTACCATATTACAAAAAGAGCTTCAAGGATCAAACCAAGCTTGGGAATAAGCAGTCACCACTCCATTGTTCTCTGTGGTTTTACACCCACAGACAGCAGCACAAAATCGTTCTATGAATATCTTTCTCCTAAGAATTGTTTCTTTCTTTTCCTTAGGCATTATACCATTATATGCTTCTACAAAACAACAATGACATGTTCCTACAATCAAGAATTCTTCTAGCAAGGCTTCAAATATTCTAATAATAGAACAAAATATTTTAAAAATAACTGGCACATGGAAAAAAAAATTACAAAATAGACCATATTTGCAAAACATTTTATTTTTTGCTTGCTTGGTTCGCCTGTTTGTAAACAGTCTTAGTCCCTTATAGCTGTGTATTTACTCATAAAATTCAGATTCTGGATCTAACCTAGTATCATTTACTGTTTGTCTTTTTATATAGTGGCTGTTCTCATGTAACTAGTTGAAGCTGTTCACTAGAACATAAATTTGGGTTAAATCCTCCTGTCAGATGAATCAAAACCTCTTACTAAAGTATCAAAAGCAAAACTGTAGAGGTGCATTAAGAATGTAGTGGTGAAAGATCATTCACAAAACTTAGATTTGGCTATTATCATGTTTTTTCCCAGAGTTCATTTAAAGAATTGTCAGTACGCTCAAGACTGCACATCTTGGTAGTCAAACATAAGTATTGTGCTACAAGGGCATAACTTTGGGTTTTCAATTTTCCTAGTTTTGAAGATAATTTTGGCAAACACCAGTTCTGCACTCTCAATCTGGAACCTGACAGACAAGGTGAATATTTTCTGGTCTGCCTGAAAACACCAACAGTGAATGTTCTGTTGGTCAAGTGCTTTAGCTCCACCTAAAGAGCAGCTATTGTTGTCAGTCTTCTTTTCCTTTTTCATGTTTGATGTGACATTGTCACGATTTGATTTCTCATGAATTCCACTGAATTCTCTTTTCAAGTAGTTTCCAAGAGATATAAAATATTTGAGCTGCAAAAAGAAAAAAAAAAAAAGTAAATAAAAACCTGATCTGTAGAACTTAATGAAGGAGTCTAGCCTTCTTTCCCGTTAATTCTCTATTTCCATTTCATTTGACTTTTTTTTTTCCTGGCAAATGAGGTAAAATTACATGAAACTTTCTTTTGGAAATAAAAATATGTTTTCCCAGTTCAATAGGATGATTTCATAAGAACTATCAAGAAATGATAGGGGCAACATCCCTTTCTGACGGCTAATACTTTTTACCCAGGTGATTTTATTGAACTTAGAGCACTGCATGTTCTAGTATCAAATGGCCATAGCTATAAATGATTAGAAGTGCTCTTCACACTGACCAAATCAATTTTCTCCAGCTTCACCCCTGAAACCAATATGAAACTAATGGACAAAAATTTCTGGCAATTTCTAGAAAATAAAGTTGTAGTTCAGATCCCTGTTAGAAAGAATAAAAGGCAGGGGTGATTATTTTACTGTATGACACTACCTGGTGATTTTTGAGGGATACTATTCAATAAACACATAGTGCTCCTTTACCTGGGAAAGATTATAAATTGATTCTTTTATTCTCATTCTCTAAAATCCAGGAAGATTTTTTAAAAAATGAAAAAAGTCATCTCAGCATTTCATCTGATGTGAATCAATGTTAGTGACTTCTACAAACCTGTGCTCACTTAACCCAGCTTTGACAACTTTGTCAGATGGAAAGGCTGTGATGCAATTTAGTGAAACACATTGAAATGAGGCATTTTCACAGAGTACAAACAATAAAAGTTTTTTATTCAAAATCACAAAAAAACATTCTTTTAACAACATGATTGAGACCCCCCTTCTGAGCAATATTTGTACAGGTTTTAAATAGAAAATCAATTATTATGGCTACCTTGGAACTGAAAGGAGATGACAATTTGTCCAAGTTTACAGAGCTTAGGAAAAAAAAGAAAAATTATAACTAAAACAGAGGGACAAATCTCCTTCAAATTCTAAACAAATTTTAATTAAGATACGATAAATGGAAGGATAACAGTTCCTAGCTATAATTTATATATATCTATATATTTAAGATAAACAAAAACAACCAGAACTAAACGAGAAAAATAGAAGAAAAACCTGAGCAAAAAAACCCCTTCCCTCCCCCAGTCTCTGTCCCTGGCGGGCACGGAGGTATTTTACAGACCGCAGGTGATGAGATGAATAGCCGGTACTGGGTTGCCCCCCGGGGGGTTGGTGGATGGGAAGAAAAAGCTTTGGCGTGTCCCTCCGAAGAGCAGTGCAACTCCTCTGCTGGTGAAAGTGATGGTTGCAGTCTGGTGGCAGTTGCAGTCTGCTGGTCCTCTTCTGGAATCTGAAGAGAGCTACCAGGCCCAAAAATTCTCTGCTTATATTCACTTAGGCTCCGCCCAGTCCCTCCCCCAGGGCAGAGCCTTGAAAAATGGGTGATTTACTCTGTGAGATAAACAATGGTTTATTTTTGATACCCCTGATGGGCCATTAGCAGACATGACCCNGATAGATAGCATTAATTGTAGTTAAAAGTCATTCAGTACCATATGCTAAAATCCAAATTATGGAATAAGAACATATACTTGACTGAGAGAAATGATAAACTCTCAGCTTGCTTTGAATGGTTAAAACATATCCAAACTATAACTTTCCTTGTCAATACAATGATATTAGTAGATGAAAATTAATATAATCTGGAAAAGTATCCATTCTGAATCTTCATGTGATAGCAAAAGTGAAACACTGAAGACTTTTAAGGCCATGTGCTCTATTAACATACTCATGTTAAGTCATATACGACACTGATGTTCCCTAGATGAAAATTATACATTGTTTCCTTTCAATAATTTTAGTATGCATATAATTCAACTCTATTTATAAACAAAATAGTTTTAATGGGTAATTTATACTCTTAGAATATGTCAAGTGTTGCTCTTTTGCACCTGTGATTGATGGTTTCCTTCCCTTTGTTAGTTTATGGGGTTTCTAAGAGAAGAACTTTTTTCTTGTGGTCACAGATGTTACATTGCAAACAGGGAATTATGTTTCCTGTTATAAATAATTCAGGTGTAAAGAAAAATTTTGGAAAGAAATTTCCTGTTTATATACATTTATCTTCAGTAGTTATCTTTGAAGATAATTAATTAAAAAAAAGAAAAAAGAAAAAAGGACTGCACATATAGGTAATACTGACATGTTTTAGTCATTTGTTTTTAAATGTTTGACCAATGCAAGAACTAATCTTTAACTTAGTGTTACCTTTCTCCTCCCTATTCCATTAGGTGTACATATCTACTGTTGAAAGAGATATTAATCTTTCCTGTTTAGATTAAATGTCCATCTCATATTGTAACTTTGTGCAGTGTTGATCAAACATATATACTAAGAGAATATTTTCGACATCTAAATTTTTTATCAAGAGGTAGCATCTGAAATATTGATAATATCTTCCTGATACAAGACTTTGTTAATTATTGCAAAATTTTATAGAATCTTAGAATTGTTTAGGTTGGAAAATAGTTTTAAAATCCTCAAGTCCAACCATTAACTGAGAAATGTCAAGTCCATCATTAAATCATTTCCCCAGGTGCTACATATACATGTCTTTTAAATACCTCCAGGGATGGTGACTCAACTGGCCAGCTTTTTCCAGGGACTGAAAAGCTGTTCCATGAAGAAATTTTTCTAATATCCAATCTAAACCTCCCCCAGTGCAACTTGAGGGTACTTCCACCTGTCCTATAACTTGTTACCTAGGAGAAGAGGCTGACCCCTCCTCACTGCAACCTCCTTCCAGGTGGATTTAGAGAGCAATAAGATTCTCCTTGACCCTCCTTTCCTCCAGGATAAACCCCCGTTCCCTCAGATGCTCCCATAAGACTTGTGCTCAATACTCTTCATCAGCTTCACTGCCCTTCTCTGGGCATGCACTAGTACCTCTGTCCTTCCTGAATTGAGGGGCCCAGAACTGGGCACAGTGATTGAGCTGTGGCCTCACCAGTGTGAATGCAGGGGGACAATCACTGCCGTGGTCCTCCTGACAATGTTGGTTTTGATACAGAATGCTCTTGGCCTTCTCAGCCATAAAAGGAGATCAGGTTGGTCAAGTAGGACCTGTCTTTCATAAATCCTGGCTGGGCCTGATCCCCTAGTTTCCTGCACATGCCCATGGTGGCACTCAAGAACATCTGCTCCATGTCCATCCCCAGTAATAAGGTCTGACTGACAGTCCTCCATCTGGCCCTTCTCATATAAAAGCACCACAGTTGCTCACTACCAGCCAACTGGCATCTCCCTGGTCAACCAGGACTGAAGATAAATCATGTAAAGTGTGAACACTTTTGTCAACAACCTCAGTACCCTTTGGTGGATCCCATCTGGCCCCATAGACTTGTGTAGGTCTAAGTGATACAGCAGGTCATTGATAATTTATCCTTGGATTATAGGGGCTTCCTTCTTCTCCCCTCCTCTCACTTCCTCTCAGTGCCCTGTGAATGACTGAGATAGACAAGGCAATATACACCTTAGTCTTTTCCTCATACTCTGTCTGAGGCTTCTCCCAGCTGCTTAAAGAATGTTTTGTCTGCCTCTTCAGATAAGTAAGGCCAGAATTGCATGCCTAAGTGTTAAAATATCCAACAGATTAAGTACACACTTCTCAAGGAGCAGAACAGTGTCTCTGAGGTCACAATTAATTGTCAATTAAGGAAGGAAACTATGAGAAACTAATAGATTATTAGTGCCATTACATTTAGTTATAGAATTAATTCAGCTGCCTTTAAATGATGCCTTTGAGATGGTGCAGCAGCGAACAGGGCCAAAATTATTAAAAGCAGTGGGAGATCAAGAAGAAGAGGTCAGATTCTCAAAATAAAATCTTGTTAACACTCCAATGATAAAAACCTTTGGTTTTTCCTGTCTTTGAAAAAGTTTTTCAAGCTCACTTCTGTTAGAATACAAATCTTTCAGGATGAACATTTCACATAATATTTTTTTTAAAATGAAGACTAGTATAACAATTTGATATAAGGTACTCTGTAAAAGAACTGCTACCTTTAAAATTTTTGGAGGCATTTCTTAATTTTGATAGAATGTAACTATTTCTTTTTCCTTAGTTCTTTCTGTTTTAAAAGTGACCTCACATCTATACTCCTCAGATAGTGTGAAAAGTTCAAATAATATTCCAAAGAAATGAAAGATTAACTGTGAATAAAGGTCCATTCTAAACTTAAAAGTGTACTGTAGTTCATTTTAGAGGAATAATTGAAAAATAAAATATTTACATTCAAAGAAGTGTTGCTGTTGACACTTTTAAAATGTTTTTAAATGTTGAAAATTCAATGAGTAGCTTTTTTAAACTAAATTTCTAAGGATCGTATGGGAAAAATATATAGAACTGTAATATTTGAAGCATGGAATAGTACATCAAATGATGCATTTTTCTTGGTGAACAGAGAAAGCCCTGCTCAGAATAAGCCTGTGCGTTTTTAGCTTTGGTGCTGCGAGAATACTCTCCTCTGTTTTGGGCTCTACATTGATAGGAATGAAAACAAGTGTATGTGTCTGTTTTGCACATGCTTCCTTGCTTGACTCACACTGTTATGAAGAACATTCACCATAGCCTTTAATGAGTCACAAAGGTAGGGGTCCTCTCTTTCTTCCTGATAACCAGCCTGAGCTGGTTGCTTCAACTCTGTGCAATAGAACAGGCATTTAGCTACTTGAATTGTAATTGAAGCACTTTAGAAACTGTTGTCTGTTTATCTGCTCGCTTAGAAATTACTGGTGACCATTAGTAGTTATGTATGTTAAAGGGGGGAAAATGAGAAAGCAATAAAATAAAAACTTCTAAAATTGCGTGAAAATAGTGTCATTGATTCAACAGACCATTGACAAAGCTTGTCTGTGACAGCAGAGCTTCTGTGGAGAAAGTGATTCCATGTCAGATTTAATCTGGAACATACATGAAGGAATGACAGATAGGTTGACATAGTGATTTATCATATTGAACACTATGTTCTTCAGAGTTATTTTACTTACAATAAATACATTGATATTCAAGAACTGTGAGTTTTTTTCACTGTTAAGGGGTCATTAAATGAAAACTTTAATGTCTATCTTCTTTTATAATCTACTGATATTCTTGAATGTAAACATAGCTAAACCTTTCTAAATTCTAGTCATAAATTATTGTCTATGCACCCACCCTTTGGAAAATACAGATAACAGTAACTGGAACTTTCCCATTCTGTAAGATAGAAAAATGATAGCTATATCTAAAAGAAACTAGATAATTCTCCAAAATTCTCACTTGTCATTTATAAATATTTCTCATGGTCAGAGATAAGGCATATGTTGCATTCTGCATTCCTTTCCAATTTGCACATACATTTATTGGATGTTTGTTCTGAAACTATTGATACAAAACAGAAGTAATACAACAATATATGTTCAATAAATTTAATGTATAAAGGAAAAAGAGATTACTCTTTCACCTGCCTGTGGAATACTTCAATAGAGCCAATAATAGGTATATAGACTATTGCATGAAAAAAAAAATTATTCTCATATGCTATCTGTAGTGTAGAGAAGACAATAATAAATAGTAGGACAGAAGGAAGTGTCTCACACATTAATGGTTAATGGTTACAACTTAGCCTGAAGAATTTGAACCATCTCCTGAAGTAGAGTCTTAAGAAACCATAGTAGTCAGCCTTGGTGGGTTATTCCCTGAGCCTCATCTCAAAAATCATTTTGCTCTTCTCTTAAAACTTACTTTTAAAAATTAATGATAAGCCATTTTTATGCAACTGTATGTGAAGCAGAGAGCAGCTTAGGATGATGATATAAAATTACATTTTCTGATTATTTTCTTTAATGCTTGTAAGTGAACAAGTTATAAGACACTATGATGTATATGTGGGAGTTTTTGTCTCCTTAAGCATTAAATTGTGCTTGGTATCTGTCTGCAAAGCTATTGTAAGCTGTATTGCCAGCTATTGTAAAAAGAGAAGCTGGAGGAAAAAATTACTACAGTAAAATGCACACATCAACTTTTTAAATGACTTTTCATAACCTGCTTCCCTGATAAGGCCACTTTACATCACAAAGTCTGAGCTGCTCATAAATTATCAAATTGGTAAGATTTGTTTCAGTGGCTAAAACATATCATGTCCTTTTGTTTATGTTTCACAAGTTAATGAATTTTCTTTAATATAAGGAAGCAAGTCACTACAGGAAAAAAAAATAATAATAATACCCATTTCCATCTTTGTTTTCTAATGGAAGTTTTGAAATAAAATTATCATTTGTCTCAGAGATGCACCTTCAATAACTGAAGAAGTCATTCTTGAATTTTACCCCACTAATACATGGAAACAAAGCCAGGATGATTTTTATTTTTTTTTTAGGAAAGCACACCACCAGCAGCTATAGATATCTCTGTTTGCCATTCATAATATACATTATGCTGTCAACTTTCTTAGATGGAGAGGATAGCAAAGAAATTAAAAATAAAAAAAAAAAATTTGATTTTTCCTGAATAAAAAATGTATGAATGTTATATGATAGATGATGCCAGGAACAAGGAACCTTCTGTCCCTGTTGTCAAGAATGGCAATGGTGTTATGTTAAAATAAAGAAAAGTAACAAAAGCATCATCAACTGTAACTCCATTTTACACAACACCCAATCTCATCCTAGAAAGTGTTTAACAAATTTAGAGGAAATGTTTGTGGTATAAATACAAGCAAATAAATTTCACAAGAAAACAGGACTACAACTGTGGGAGAAACACCTGAACAAAATCTGTGAACAGTGATATTTAGAAACAGGAAAACTAGGAAGGAATAATGAAAACTTTTTAAATGTGGCAAAATATGAGGTTCAACAATGTCCAGTGAATGAAGAAAGAGCAAGAAACCTTTAAAAGAATATACAGGATACCTAACAACTGGAAGTGTCATCACTGGAGCTATGTTCTTGCTTGACTGGCAAACTTAGCAACACACATATATAAAATCAAAATTTTATATTGGATTTTAATTTCAATAGCAGTGTGGTTGTTACTACTGCTCAGAGAACTTGGGGATGGCTGTCTGTTGAGGCTGAATCTAACTCTACACTGGGCTAATACAGGAGGTTTCTGTGGTCAGCTCCTTGGGGAAGTAAACAAAGGAGAGAACCCCTCAATGAATGATATATTCATAATTATTATTCTGTAAGATAAAGATCCTAAAACTGTTTTTCAGCAATATAAGACTTACCCTCACCAGAGAATGACTGACAAAAAGCAGTCTTCACAGAAGACTATACAGATTCACAGACTAAAGAAACTATCAGGGGAGTACTTTGCACTTTTGAACCAAATTATATGCAAAGAAAGACATTTCCCACAGCTGGCCATATATAATCATCGTATTACCTTTTTTCTCTTAGCTGAAGTGCACATCTCTTTAGCCTGCCTTCAATAGACACCTCTACTCCGAACAAGGTACAAAATCTTTAAATTAGATAATGCTTAATAGGAACTTTCTGTTAAACTTAGAAAAACTGAAAGTGTTTTTGTCCTACCCAACTCCTCCCATTCCTCAGCTTCTGACAATTTCTTAGATATGATAAACCAATTTGGAAATTGTTTTTAAAGTACTCAAAACTAAAATCAGAAAAGACAATCTCAATGGTTAGGTTTTATTCAATTATTGTCATTTAATAAAAACTCACTTAAAAAAAAAAAAAAAAAGAAAAAGAAAAAGCTGAAAACAACGTGCCCACTTTTCCATGCACCATATCATATCATTCCATAACACTAATCTTTTGCAATCTCCCTCAGAAATCTATTGTTTTCCATTAAGAAGTCTTACAGAAACTGTCCTATGTTAAATTCCGCTGAGAAGGGCAGCCATAACAAAGCCTCAGGTCTGCCAAATCCTCAGCATGCATTTCTTCAGCTTATATTTTGAAAACAGTAATGTACCATAAGTTCATAGCAGCATTTGTTTGATTCTGAGACACTTGGATACTGTTTACTTGTGGCTACAGTTTTCATTTTTTTCTTGTCTTCCCCCCCCACCCCCATATTGTCTGATGTGCTTTTCTCTCAGTGTTGAATATGTATGAAAATCGGCAGATGCTCCCTATAGTACCAACTAAGCAGTAAGGAGCCACCAATATAAGAACGAGTTTCATAGAAAAATGCTGAAGTGCACACAAACCTTGTTCTGGCATTGTTCCTGGTATCTGCCAGTCTCCTTCAGTAAACTATAAATGAAGAGGTAAAGAATGGTTAATGCCAGAAACTCAATCAACGCTTCCAAAGAAGGTGGTGGAGAAAGCCATTTTACAACAGAGTTGCAACCACACTGGTAGTTCTTTAATGGCCTATTTCTGAAAAGTGAGACCACCTTGACCTTCAAAATAAGCTGTTGTGAAAACTGTATTTTCAGATGTCCTGACATAGTCTGGAAAGAAATTTGGAAAATGGTATTTATAACTGCGATGGATTGGCTAAGTAAAATGATAAGAATCTGTTAATATCAATTTTTTAAAAATTGAACATGTTATTCATCTGTACATTTTAATACTTTATTATGAAAAAAATAGAAAATGAAAAAGAAATTATGGAAGAAAGAAAGGATGAAGAATTCTTAGCTTTTTCCAACTCTTTGTCTATGCCTCTGACTGAATGGGGTAGAGACTGGCTTTCAAATTTGAAAAATACCGTAACTATGGGATATTATATATAGTTCTCAAAAATCATACTACCCATTTTCCAGATAACCACCCAGTCCAATATTTTCTTATTTTAAGAGTGTTATTGAAATCCAAATAACAGTTTAATAAATTAAATGTAAATTTATACAGGAGTTTGCAAATTATTTGTAATTATGCTGCTTATGTCATTACTACATAAATAATTCTATACACTTTGGATTCTAAATACTAGCACAAAAGTACAATAAAACACAAAAACGTTATATTAATATAGATAAATATTCATATTACACTGTAACACTTTGCTATATAAGCCTTCCTTGCATTGTGCATTACCATTCAAATTTTAAATATAAATATCAATTTATATTTTCAATTACTGTTTGAAACAATGAAGTGCACATGTAGAATTCAAGTAATATTTTATTCAAAATTATACAGACTCTCTTTTGTGCTTTTTCTTTTTCAATGGTTTAAATGCTGAACAATTTCATTTACTCTTCACTTAGACAACTAAATACAGTGGATCAATAATATATCACAGAAAATAGATAATCCACTGCAGATAGGCAACTTTTCATCTTATCTTTACTTAATATTTAGGTAATTTAAGCTAGTGAAACTGTACCTAAATTCAGACTATTTTGTCGTAGTAACACTTAGAATGGAAAGAGACCAAATGACCAATCTTGCAGTTTTCCACTTTCCTTGTTAGTGCACATGGTCTGTGTAGTTTATGACTGACAGAAAATTCAAGGTTGTTCTCAAAATGTTTTCCCAAGGTGTCAGTGATGAGTCACACAGAGCTGCAACATGTCTCCACTATCTCTCATCTAGTATAAGCTGCTAAAGACTTCTGCAGAGCAGACTGAAAGGAAGGTCCTTGACTTCATAACGCTCCTTTGAAGTGTACAGCTACTGCTCATGTATTTCTGTAGCTGGGATGAGTGATCTGAAGGAGTGCAGATCTCTCAGTCTTTTCCAGCAAGGGTGGCTTGTGTTTCTCACTGACAGATGAGATCAAAAGGGAACACACCCAGTGTCAGACACAGAACAGTTGCATCATTAGTAATAACAATTTTGTTCTTTTTTTTTTTTTCCCCCCAGGTATTTATTGAAACCAAGCAGGAACATCACCCTTTGCTGCATATTTGTGAATCAACATATCAAACTGGATAAAAGATTTTTAGTAATCTTCAGATTTTTTGGAGTTTTTGCTGGAAAATGACCAAGCTTCTAGTTTCCATGCTGCAGGTGGGCATAACACTGGGGAGAGGAGTGGAGTCACCCCACAACAAAAGGAATTATATGGAAAGCAATGCCTAGCTCTCCCATACTTCCCTCAAATATAGAAAATTTTCATTAGACATAAGACTTAGATTAAAACTAAGTCCTGTCACTCAGCCCATTAAAGATCTTTGGAGCAGAAAGTTGAGCTGCCCCTTTGTATCAGATAAATACTTGGAAATTATTTGCTGAGCTGAGCTGTCTATCAGCTGATCAACCAATTAAGCAATTGATCCCTGTTCTTTTAAGTGAAGGGTGCAAGTATGTCAACTGTAGGGCAGCGTGGGGGGTCTGAGGTCCGTAACAGCTGTGTGAGGAGTGAGGCAAGTAGAAGTGAAGCGACCAGGTAATTAGTGAAATACTAGCACATGTAGAACAATTGAAGGGATTTGAGAAGCACTGGAGTTTGAAGACATAGCAAAGGGAAATAACAGCTATTTATACTGTATCAGAGGGATGAGGACTAGGAAGGAATTTTTCTTCTAATTTCAACACTCCAAACAGAGCTGTACAATTTAACAACATGGATCTAATATAGTTTACTGTACAACTTGAAATATGAGCCTTCCTCATATAGTACAGTAAAAATATATGTGTTGGACCTCTTTACTTCCACCTGGAAGATAAGACACCTTGGTTCTCTCTTAGCTAAATACCTCAATCCCAAGCATCAGACTCTTCAGGGTTGCAGAGTGAAACTGGCCTCCTCTGAAGATGCTGTGCCACCTCCTTTAGTGCCTATTAGGAGAAGTGTATTAATAGTGTTTGTGTTGCAGCCCTTAAGAGTCTGAAAGAGTTATTAATGGCTGTCTCCACTCACACGTTGTACACAGAAGTATAAGCTTGCTGCACTTCATCACACACTTTGTTATCTTATTAACTCTCTTTTTCATGTTGTGAATAGGGCGCTGTAAGTATATTTGTAACTAGGGAAACTTTCCTTCTTTTCTTTTTACTTTCTAAGTCACATCTTACATTAGATCTGTGGTACTCTTGGTGTTGCTTAGGTAAGGAATGAAAAACATGATTGCAAGAGAGCTCCTCCCTTTAATTATTTTGCTAGTGGCACAGTTCCTGACTGAAAAATAGAGAGAATTGCTCAGAGTATGAAAAAAAATTGGATTTACTTTCTTTGAATTCCCAAGGACTTAATAACCACTTGTCATTCTCTTCTTTCTCCCTTTCTGTCTAGAATTCTCCCCAACTCGGCTCCACCGATCTCCTTCATGAATTCTTCAGTGGAAGAGTACCACACAGGGCCACGGCAAGGGTGAGGTAAAACACTGACAAATAACTGTACAAAGTACTGAAGTCTTCTGGCTTGAGAGGCTGCAGGTCATTTCAGCAATAAGCGTAAGTTACCAATAATATGAGGGGAGGAAGGAAGGTTGATGGGAGAGAGGATGAAAAAGCAGCAAATCAACAATCAAAGTGCCCAAAATGGCTCACTACAGTTCCCGGTATGGATATGAGTGTTCCATTTTTTTTCTAACTGCTGTTTCACAGGCTTTAAATAAGTGAAGTGTGTACACATTTGAAGTGTATACACACTATTATGAAATATTTAAATACATACATATGAAATATATATATATATATACACACACACATATGCAGTTATATAACTATGGGTATGTATAGCTACTTGTTCTTTTGAATTATTCTTACAAGTTTCCTTTTCTCCCCTTTAGTTTTTCCCTCAAATGAGATGTAGGCAGAAGATCTAGGGAAGACAACTATTTTAAATAAATGAACAAGTAGTACTTTATGCTTTCTTATGTCTGATATAATGAGTTAATCCAAATCTTCTAGAAGCTTATAAGTCACTGAAAATAGATAAACACTAGCTGGTACACATTTTTATTCAGTTTGGATATAGAAAAGTCTAGATTTGGTCTGAGAAGAAAATGGATTTCCGTTCCCAGGAAAATTCAAATCTTGGCAGAGATGGAATTGTGTTTGTTTGTTTTCTCTTCAATGTTTTGATGAACTCAAGACCTATCAATTTGAAATTATTTTTTTTAGCTTATTTATCATATATGAAAATAATTAAAAGAAAACATTCTAATCCCCAAAGACCCTGGTGTTTGCGTTATTTAGAGTCAAATCTTAACTCTATAAATTAGAAAACAGAATAGACCTGGACCATCTATTTCAAGACAAGGGAAAAAGAAAAAAAAAAGGTGCCTTAAATTTTGCTCTGCTTAAAGGGGAAAAGTGTGTCATTTCCAAGATGTAACTTAATAGAAAATGCTACCACCTTGTCGAAAGATTTCTTAACAACAGTTTTTATTTGACTGATTATTTGGTTTTATCAAAGCTAATATGCTTGCATGAACATTTGTTTCTACTAAATTATCAGTTCTGAAAGGAAAATGAAAATTAAAAAAAAGGAAACTTCCAATCAGCATGGGCCTACAAGAAAGCACATCAAATATAATTTGAAGGAACATCTCACTATTTTGGTGTTTCCCTGAACCTCTTAGCCATTTGAGACATAGTTATTAGTAAGCACTTCTCCACGGACACCCCCTTGTCGTGGGGGTGAAGCTGGTGTGCCCTTATGAGGTTGTGAGTTGTACTGGCGGTGGTTTATGCCTCTGGCAGGGTCCCCCATACTGGTCAGGTCTCAACTGAAGGGTCAGACAAAGTGTGTCCTCGGGCAGGATGGGCTCGGCAGCCTCTTGGCAGCCATCCTAGGAGAAGGACAACTCTAACTCCAAACCCAGGCAGATGGAACTCGCTGAGCCCTGTAAGGCCATCCATCTAAGAGAAGGATACTCTAACCAAACCTACATCCTGAGGACCTCACTGTCACCATCCAAGCTTGCTAGGCCCTGCCAGATGAACCTCAGGAGTAAAGGGTGGGGCCAGTTCTGCGCACGCTGTGCCTGACCTAAAAAATCCACTGCTCAGGCTCGAGGGATCTTGCAACAAGCGTGGTGAAAACCCTCCCAAATCTTCATTCGCAAAGTCTAGCCATGATTAGTAAGCAAAAGAATATCCCTAGTTAAAAGAAAAACTAAATGAAAAGATATTAAGAAAAATACAACTGGAATCTCCTAGGTTACTTTTCCCACTAAAATGAAAGTTCTTTTATCCGTGCCTTGCATTAGTTTTGATAGCAAATGAGAAAAATTTCCAAAAATTGTAAATTAAAACCAGTAACATTGCAAAAAATCCCCCAAAGATTTACTTTTAAGGCACATATTGATATAACCAATAAAAAAAATAAAACTCATGTGAACTCTGATATTTTACGTTTCAGTTTCTAACCACACTTCCCTTTCTTGCCTTAGCTTCTGAGGTACCTTTCTTTATTATAGACAAAAGTATATGAATGCAATGAAGGGTAATATGAGGGGAAAATAGCCCCTCTTGGCATAAGCAGAACTTACAAAAACTTTCAGATTTTATTGCTAGAATTTAGGTTTCTAAATTCAAGATCAATAGCTTGAAGTGTTAAGAACCTGATATCCCCCCACTGACCTCATTTTTAGAATTTGAATCACTTTTATTGACATGGTTAAATAAGGGGGTAGGAGCAAGACTTTAAAGAAAGCACTACTGTTTTGTTCTTTTCCACTTTCTTAATTTCCTTTTTCTATCTTTCTGCTTTTCTTTTCCCAAACACACACACACACACACACACACACACACACACACACACACAAATATGCTTTCATATTTATATATGAGGCTTTAAAAGCTAAGTAACAGTTCCAGTATGACCCAGGACTTTGCCCAATACTGAGGATTTCATCTAGGATAGGTAGACTTAGCTATTACTAGAATGACATTCAAATTAGCAAAAGATAGAATAAATATTGCGTTAGATGAACAACAGAATAATTTTTTGTTATCATTGATATTAATTCCTAACACTCTGCATCTTCCCTATCTATCCTACTGAAGGAATAATAAAGTTTTTAACAACAGTAGCCTGCTCACTCTCTGAATGATGCAGAAGTAGTCACAGATCAATCAGCAAGAGAGAATTTCTCAGTAAAAATAATGTAGTCTTTGAACTACAGTTTGCAAGGCAGAGCCTATGGGCTGCCATTTTATGCCTGCTGTCTGCACAACAACTAGCAGCACCACAGAATAAAAACCAGTATGAAAGTCCAGTTTCATTCTGATACCAGCTGTTTAAAGTATGTTACTGATAGATAGCAGATAAGAATGGTTATAAAGATGAGAAAAGCAAAAGAGTGAGGTTTGGTTTACAGATTAAAGCCATAAGAAAAAACTGTGCTTTGGACATAATATGTAACCAAAGTTTGCTTAGGTTCTCCTTCCCTTCACTGAAAGGAAGCCATTCAGGAAAGTTCAAGCATTTTTTGCTGAACACTTTCCTAATTTAATTCAGTAGAAAAACTCCAATTAACCTCAGGGCAATCTGATCTGACCTCTTGGCTGGCCGCTATGCTGAGCTTGTTTGTTTATTAATCTGGTAGATTTAAGATATTTCTAAGTCCATTATATTAAGATAATTATAATAGTCATTTATATTAGAGAAAGACAATTATACCTTATTTGATGGATGTCTCCATCCTTTCAGGCATTAGTAAGGAAGATTAAGCTGCTTCCTGTACAGCTATTTGCGTGGCTACCTGAGCACGGTACTTCCATTGTGTGCATATCACACTTCTTAAGCTATTCATTGCTTTTTCTAAGTACAAATTCATTTAAAATGCACCTATCAGTATCAACAAATGAAAGGAAGCAGATGTTTGATGTGTCTCTCATTGCATTGACAGGAATGACACAGTGCTAAGACCCCTACTGCTTTCTCTAGGAGGCCAGCTTTTGGGTGTCAATAAACATGGTTTGATGGAAAGCCATACAAAAGAGCGGCATGACCTTCGGCCTTTTTATGACGTGGTGGTTTTGGAAGGCTTTGTCTGAGATAAGCCATTGTACGACAGTCTCTTGAATTAACTGGTACAAGTCTCATTTCCCTGACATCAATACAGACTTCAGATAAATCTCTTCAAGTTAGGTTAAATAAAATAGAATATTATTAAGAAGAGGGTTTGGGGATTGGGTGTTTTCTGTTTCTTTGTATATATATCGAGAGAGAAAGAGAGAGTAATCAAAACAAGACATCTCAAACAGATTCAGATTGTACCTTTAGTTAGAGACTGACCAGAAACAGATTTGGAAATTCTTTCTATAGATAGATGTACTTAGAAAGACTGCTTTAAAAACAATAATTACTAAGCATATATTTCTTAAATGTATGTCCTGATAAAAGGATATTTCCTAAATATTGACTCCATAATACTTCTTGAATTGTAATAGCACAATCTTTTTTCCTCATTCTCTCCCCTGTTTAGAATATAAATGCAACCATGCTGTGTCAGGGCAAGGATCATCTAAATCAGTATGCTTTCTCTAGCAGTGGCTATAAGCAAATACCTAAGGTGAAATATGAACAAAACAAGCGTACATGATACTTCCAGAATTCTCTCAGGCTCCCAGCATTTTCAGTTCAGTGAATTTGTTGAACCGCGTCTGGTTTCTATATAATTAGTGAATTTAAATGACACTATCTTCCTCAGACTTTTTTCATCTATAAAAGTCTATATATGCTTTTACTTTCCAGTTTTTGACAACAAATTTCACAAGCCTCCTGTGTTTAACTCTTTTTGAGTTCAG
Source organism: Formicarius rufipectus (assembly GCA_013399695.1). Taxonomy (NCBI): domain Eukaryota; kingdom Metazoa; phylum Chordata; class Aves; order Passeriformes; family Formicariidae; genus Formicarius; species Formicarius rufipectus. Next base: position 128,301 of record VXAU01004928.1, read on the forward strand.
CGACTGTTAACTTCATCTAAAGGTAATTCTTTTGTATTTCCCCTAAGTCACTTCTTTTCTGGGCTTGACAACTACTAGTTCATTTATTTTTAATATAAAAGCTAGTGTTTTATGTGTTAGATGACTTCCCCTCCTCTTTTAAAATTTCCCTCCAATTCTTCTGTAACTCTTCCTGTTCAGCTCCTCTCTTTCTGCAATGACTCATGTTTCCATAATACCTCTTATTACACTTCACCCCATATCTTTTCAGCTACCATTCTAAATAAGGCATACATTTCCCTGCTCTAGTTTTTGTTCACCTTTTTCTTTTCACAAGGACTCCCACTTTTCAGGTTTTCTTCCAGCACTCTGCTGCCACACCCCTTCATCACATACTCATCTCACACTCCTACAAGCTGCCAGTGTATTTCTTCCTACCTGCTGCTTCTAACATTTCTCCACTGTCCAGGAATGGAGGAATAGGAAATGGAAAGCTCTGTGAAACTCAGAAACTTCTGGATTGGAGCTGTAGGAGCTGCATCTGCTGATACTTCTCCCTGCCATAAACTTGAAAAGAATGCAGCTAGGGTAAAAACACAGATGGTGGGATTAATTTCATCAGACAAGTACTACACAGAAGTTATCTGGACTAGTTGTTTATAATCACTGCAGAGAAAATATAGATAGTTTACTTAAATATATTGTCAACAATTTTCTGTAAGATATATTACACAGCATATTAAAGGAAGGATACTCTAATTACCCCCAGTTCTTCTAGCACAGCAGAAAAATGTAAAGCTGCAACAACGGATAAAGTAAAACTTTTTCTTAGCTTGCTCTTCACATAGGAAATAGCTTGTGGTTCAGTGTCTGTGTCTCCTTGCTTGTCAGCCCCAACTGTACATACACTAGAAGAGTCCAGCATATGACAAGTGATTTCCATCTTCTTGCCTTGGTGGTTATTAGTTACTGTTATTAGAAACAGCAGGAGCAATTAAAAAAAATTGAAATAATAATAAAAAACAAACAACCANAAAGGAACAAAAAAAAAAAAATAAAAAAAAAAAAAAAAAAAAAAAAACAAAAAAAAAAAAAAAAAAAAAAAAACCACACAAAAAAACCCTGTGAGGTTTTCCAGTTGAGGAAGTAGGGAACTTGCACTGGCATTATCACAGTTATTCATCACAAGAGTAAAATTTGGTTTGTTTTCCAGTGATCACTTTTCTCTTTGCTACCATAATCTCTAATCATTAATTAATCACCTCAGAAATTCTAAAAGCTATTTATTTCCCAAATGACACACAAGAAAATATTAAGGAGTTTCCAAAGAATTATAATGAAATCATGTTTTTCTGGGGTTTGCTTGTTTTTATTGTTGTTGGGGTTTTGTTTGATTATGCTTTTGCTTTTTATTATACTATTAGCAGAGTGGTTTTGGGGTTTGAGAGTTCAGAATCCTTTAAGTAGGTAGTAAAGTAGGTAGAATAAGACAGGTAGTTCTCAAGGTGGTCTGAAATGACACTCGCTCCTATAGCATTAATATAATTAATTATATAAATGTGATAATTGTGAATTAAGTAGGTAATTGTGATATTTCTTTCTACTGAAGCAAATGAAGCAATGGTTCAAACAGAACAGAGAAAGTGATTCTGCACTTCAAATGATGCTGTTGTGTATTTCTGTACTAAAAATTCATTATCCGTTCTTGTTAAAATGTTATCGCTTCATTAGCAGAAAAATCTTGAAGTGTACAAATAATGTTTGCTTTTGAAATATGCATGCCCCTAAAGAATTGCAATTAACTGGAATATGCAATGTGTCCAGTTATATGATTATTGCTGAGTATCTAGCTAACACTGTTACAAATAATTCAACAGAGTTATTAGTTTTAAGGTTTTAAATTCATATTTTTGAGGAATGTGACTATGTGGCAATGGTGTTAAGGCAGCTATGGGGATCTTACTGATGAAGTTTTTTGTATGTCCAATGATTTTTTGTATTTTTCAACATTATCAGTTGATTTATAAAAAATATTCTCTCTCTCCTAAGACCTTCTTCTTCTGTCTGTCCCTAACATGCTGAATTCAGAAAAAAAGATTTTAGCTCACACTGACTAAAGTCACAATAACCTAATATCAAAGGGATACATGATACAACTGAGAGAAGTGTATATTGCTGAGATATAAAATTAGAATCTCTTCCTTCAGTTATAGATGTTTAAAATTTTGGAGTAGTCTTCTTCCAGAACTAAAAGGTGGTCATAATAGTTGTCATATTGAATATATTCTGCCTCTAAAAAAAAAAGCCCACCTTCTTAAAAATCAGTGTCGAGATTGTGGAAACCTTCTCAGCTATGAATTGCTCCTACTCAGGAGTCACTGACAGCTCTGCTGAGATGCTGGAAGGAAAGATGTGTCTTTTTTCTGTGTTCACATCAAGATACAACTAAGATACTACGGTGTGTGGGAATAAAGGTGGAGAGAATGAAAACAAGAATGTCAGTGTAGAGATAAGGTGGAAAACCCCTGCTGAGAAACATGCCATGACAAACAAATGGAGGCAGACTGTGGAAAAAAAGTAACAGGAAAGCATACACCCTGTATTGTTCGGTGGAACTGCATTTCAGAAAGTCACAAAGTTGCAAGTGCTTTCTCACCTAACAAAAGCTATTTCTGAAAGGCTAAGTAACTTGTTTAGTCTGACCTCTCTTCTCTGTCCAAAAGACTACCATAGGGTGATAGCTATTAAACTGAAGTTAAGTCAGGTAACACAAAATTCAGCCCATAACCAATTGAAATAAATGCATAACTCCAAGTTTATCATGCCTCATTACTACTGGAACTTATATATTCATCTCCATACTTCTTTCTCCTTGTATTTTTCCGTTGTACTATGTGGATTTTATGGTCCTTGTTCACGAACTGAATTTTAAAAAATTTAAATCAACTAAAATATTTTGGCTATCTCCACAGTCTTTTTCAAATGTGTCACCCTGAACTTATCAGTAATACAGTGTCTGTAATGCAAAAGTCTTCAGGGCTTGTAGTACTCAAATTGCACAGATCCACAGTGCATAGTCATGCAAATTGCCTTAGTACCTTTCATAGTCAGTGAAGAGAAACAGAAGACTCTAATGTACTGACCATTAGACCTATTTAGAGACGTACAAGGATGAGATTATTACACTACATTTAACTAAAGGAAATACAGCTGATTAGCCTTGCATGTAGACATCTAGAGAAATCAAAAATTAGGTGGTATATATCCTACATCTTATGTTTCACCATACAAGAAGAATACAAATACTCTACAGCCTCATGTGCAGGCTACTGCATTATGGGGCAGCCAGGAATATCCCTTTTGTTGGAGCTACTTTGAAGGCAATGCCACTCTTCCCAGTCACAGATAATAAAGTCTGTGTAAGCCCATGCTGTAGCAGGAGAATAAGTCACACACAGGAGACCCACTTGCTTCCAGACATCCAGATACTACTTAAACCATCAGTCCAATCTAAACTCTTTGGATGGCATATAAACTTAAAACAAAGTTGGTGAAACCTCTCTCCATTTAAGTCAATTAATGTCTTTCTCTTAAATTCACTACTTACAGATTTTCATTCCATTCCCTTTTTTTCCTCACATTTATTTTATATCTTTCACTGATTGATGTTTCATTACTTTCATTATATCAATGTTCTGATGTTGGCAACAATAGGAATAAACTCTCACTATGATAATGGGAAATATATGTCAGTAAAGTATACCAGTTAATTGCTGTTTGAAATCTCAGACATCTGTTTTCTTACAATTGTTTTACAATACCATATGGGAACAAAAACCACAGGATGGAAATAACTTATCCAAAATGGCAGGTAAAGTTGCAGTATAGGAAAGCATATGAAATACTTTTATTTTAAATGGAGGTAGGTCACTGTCATGAAATCAGAAAAAAACCTCTTAGGATCAAATACCATGATTGGCTATGCATTCCTGGCCCTATGAACCCACACAGGCTGAATTGTGGAAGGTCTTGTAATTGCCTCGGGTCTTGTAATGCTCTAAATACACCAGTTTTATGTGCACACACAAACACAAAAATAACCAAATCAAACAATTTGCAACATTACATAGCTATGAAACATTTCTAAGACAAAAGAAGTTGAAAGATAAGGCTTCAGGGATATGCAAACACCAGCAATAAATTGTTGAAATAGCTACCATTAGATTGAACATGGATTAAGGATAACTTCCATTTTGTTAGCAGCATCTGAACCTTTTGATGCTGGATAGATTCAAATAGCTTTCATTTTAAATGAAGGCTTTACAAGGTATGTCAAAGCTTCTTACTGCCTTTAGTAATTTTCCTAAACAAATAACTGTAAATATAATCTACAACTGCCTATTATAAGCTTTATTTATGTCATCAACCCATAAAGGAAAATACAGCAGCAGGAATCTAGAATGAAGTATCTCTTAAGCCTATCTACTGGAACCATTTTTCAAGAAAAAGGAGGAATATATACTTCTAAGTATACGTGTCAGTAATGAAATTAGTTTGATGATGTCTAGTTCTTATTAAATCAAGCAACTCAAGAAGCATAGTTCTGATTTTAAGTATCCTTTTAGTCTGATCCTGTATAACAGGCATATGTTAAAACATATGCATGTGCATACATATCTTTCAAACTCGTCTATGCTAAATTTATGAGCACTGATTTTCAGACATGTAAAATAAATATCCAAATTTTTCTGTTCTTACTGCAGTTCCAAGGCAAACTAAGTAAAAATTCTCATTGTTGGGAAGATGTCTGGCCTCAAATCACAAAATCTTAGAATAATAAGCTCATAATGCCATACATAAATACATATTGACCCTTTTTGAGAACTTGCTATATGGACTAAGTAAGGAAGACTACTCAGGGGCAGGGGATGAGTGGTTATTTTATAAAATTTGCTTCAGAAACTAGAAAGTATTCTTTAGTTGTGGAGTGACACTAAGTCACTACATACTCATGACTTTGTAAGATGGTAAGCAGACTGCCAGTGCAGTAGCAATTAATATTCTCACTCAGAAGGACCATACTACAATGTTTAGTTAAAAAAAAAAAAAAAAAGCAGCTGAACTGACTCGCCATGCTGTGTCTCAATTGTAAAAGTGAGGAGTAAGATGAATGAACTTAAATTGAACTTTGACTGATGTTAATGGCAACATATTTTTATCTAATAGTAATCACCTAATCTTGTCTGGTTTTGGACTCCCTAAATTGTTTGAAAGTTTATTACATACTGAATAAAGGTGATTTATGTTACACTAAATGAATCTTGAATGAACTCTTCGGGTCAGAATCTTACCCTGTACATCCAGATGATCCTGTCATACCTGATAGAACCACAGAAGGGAACAAATACATCTGAAAGCATTAGCTGTATGAAGTCCAGCAGTCAGCCTAGTTGAAGTGAAGGGGTAGAAGGAGTTTGTTGGGAGCAGTATGCAAATAACTCAATATAACAAAGGCATACATTAAATTTCAGCTTTTGTTTAAGAAAAAAATACAGGGGAAAAAAATGGAAATACGCATTATTTTTTGGTTGAATAAAAGCAAATATTCAAGATGTCCTGACCTTAAACTGTGTCTATAAAAACAAGTGTAGTCCCACAGCAGTTACTCTTTTGCTTATTAAAATGCCTAGTCCTCTGAAAGAGGAGAAAGAAGACAACCATTTCTTGCACAGCTAGAAAGAAGCATTAGACATAGAATGATATTAATTTTCTTGTTTATCTCATATCTAATCTGAGACAGCTCTTTCAGTTTCCTCAGAAAAAGAAGACAAGTCAACCTCTAAAAAGATTTATATCTTCCCATTTCCTGTATAAGGTACCTCTTCATTTAGCTCAGATTTGACACATAAACAATTCAGATGTCTAAAGTTAGAGGATTTGGTTGATCTGTATGTTGACCTGTTGGTCTTTGCTTTCCACAGTCAACTGGGTATCTGGGCTGCTAACATATAAATCGGCATCATATGCTAGAGCCTCAGAGAAAATGGAATGGTAATGGGAACAGCTTACAGTGAGAAAGATGTATGGGAATTGGCAGGGAGAAGTAGAATTATTTTTAAAAAGGAAGCAGCAGGAGTAAAGCAAAAAGAAACTTTCAGAAAAGCAGATTGTTTAGTGTGTTAATAATAGATATAGCTGCAACAAGGAGGCAAAGCTGTGCATTGAGTCTTCCCTCAGCACATCAAGTGTATGCTGAGAATTGCTAATATGCAAAAGCTGCATTCCTCCAGTTTTCAAGTAAAAAGCACTATATGGTAATTTTTTATAATTTTGACCACTTCCTGGGTCCCTTGGTTGTATTTCAATAACAAGTCCCACAAGAGTTAGAGGGAGTTTCCTCTCTGTAAAACCTCTGTACTACTGAGTAAAGATCTCAGAATTTGTGTTGTAACATCATAGCAATATTGTCCTCTTGTAAGGAAAGGAATTCCTGTCCAATAAAAACACTGATACTGTTGTCTTGTGGATTTTCAACAACCCTTTTCAGCTACTTCTTGCTTTAACTTGTAAAGAGACTTTCATTCAAGGAGCTCAGTGGATAAGAATTATTATTTTACATGAATGCTCCAAATAAGTAAGATGGGACGAACATGGGATAAATTACTTTTCCCAACTCATTAGTGGCAGAGAAGCAAGCCTTTAGGCTTTATCCTCCTCTGTCAGAAATAATCCAGCTTTTACTTCAGAGAGAATCCTCTCTCCTCAGAGAGGATTTCTAGAAAAGCCAGAATCAGCTAGACCAATCATGATAGGATATGATATGCATACAGTAGTAGATGAGGAGCTGTAGTTCAGCCATAGCATGATAACAGCAGCCAAAACCACATAAAATTAAATTAAAGCCGGGGCTGAATTAAACTGTACCCCATCCTTTTCCCAATTCCCTTTTAATTACATTTTTTACACTACAGAAATACAAAGACCACTGAATTCTCCAAAGAATCTCTCAAACTTGAGGCAGAAATCCACAATGGTGTTCCTCCTGCTCTCCCTACTTTTTTGTTGTTCTGGTAGAATGTCTTGACCAGGGTTATTCTTGAGACATTATGTGAAACCAAAATACCAGCACAGGATACTTTCAATTTTCTGATGTCATAATTACTGATATCAGAAAAGGATCAGTAACAAAAGATGAGTTATAAGGAAACTGACATTGTTTCAAAATAAAACATCTTAAAAAAAAATAAAAAAATGTATCATAACCTCAATCCATGGCAATGCTAATGACAGTAGCGGACGCGCTGGCAACAATGATTTAGGCAGATGGAGGATTAGTGCTCCTGGAAGGTGAAAATGACCTTGGCAGATAGAGATTCGGTAAGACCACATACCTTGGATACAATTCTTCTATGTGATGGCTGTGGCCAGTGGATCTGTGACAAATGCATCATTATCAATGACACTGGCACCTCCAAAAACATAGCAGATCCAACCTGTTGAAACAAGGCATTGAGCATATGCCAAATAAGCTACGTGGTCATTTTGGAATGATTTTTTTTTTCCCATTGTCTCCTGCTATGTATTTTATACCTATTGTGACATTAAGACCTTCTTCTTCTTGAGATTTTGATAGACAAATTCAGAAGATTAATAAAATATAATAAAACAACTTTCTGTGACACCACTCCACAGTGTAAGGTTTCCTACACCTTAGTAACACTAGTACTTATCACCACTGCAAAATATGTTCAGTTATATTGGTTACAAAGTGGCTGGCAAAGAAAATCTAACTCACCCCTAGTTCCTCCAGAGCGACTACAGACTGCATTTTTAACTAAAATATAGATGGAGTGTGCATGAAAATGAACCAAATTTTATGGAGCATCAGGGTATTACCTAGGAGGAAAGATCTGGACTTCTGGAGCTTTCCCCAGTGACTGTTCACATATTTTATACCTCTTAAGTTAAAACAGATTGTCAAGAAATGGTCCTATATTCTATCTAACTCCTATCTACAATGCTAACTTGTACTGCTGCTTTTAATATACAATCACTACAGTGTGTACAAGGCCAGGTCGGATGGGGGCCTGAGCAATCTGATCTAGTGGGTGGCATCTCTGCCCATGGCAGGGGAATTGGAACTAGATGATTTTAAAGTTCCTTCCAACTCAAACCTTTCCATAATTCTCTGATAATAATTCTTGACTTATTTGAATAACACACAAGGCATCTGATTTTTGTCCTACTGGTTTGGTATTTGATATCTCCTTGGCAGCTGCTACAGCTCAGGGGGGAAAAAAAAAATAAAAAAAGTTTGCCTTTTCTCATTTAGTCAGGCTTTAAGACCTTCTAAGATACGTATCCAACTCAAATGCTATTCTGGCCTGGGGTTGAAAACTATGTCAAACTTTCTCCATTTTTTCTTCTATAAAAGAAAATATTAGTACCCCTGTCTTACATTCCTTCATAACTGCAAAACAGACTTTAACAATATGAACTGATTTAGTGGTGGTTTTGTGGTTGGACACTTGTACCAACAATATATTACAGTATTTTAAAATATCTGTTATAAAGGGGTGGTTTTTCAGGAGTCTCAGACTTAATATGTTGATTTAAATATTGCTAAATTAAGGTCAAAACTGCTTTAAGAGAACTTTTTTCAGTATCACATTTGCTCACTTCATAAATATAACATAATACAAAGAGTCTTTAGTGAAAAAAAACTGTGAATGACATAAAAAGGAGTAATTTAATATCATGTTAAGTCCTTCTATATGATACCAGTTAATACTGCATCATGACAAAGACATGGTGTAAAGTATTCCCATATGATTTTATAACCATTAATACAAGAATTCCATATTTTACAATATCAACAAACCAGATGAACCTCATCCACTCAAAGTATGGAACAGTGAAAAGAACAAATGTCTTGTGAGGAGTGTAAATAAGAACAATGTGTCTCAGTTTGAACAGTAGAAATAAGTTGTGGACGTTGTGCATGAAGTAATTATTTCTGCAGTGGGGTTCTGCCGGTTTTGCTTTTAGTTTATAAGCATGTAAGGGCACACAATCCATGCATTTAAAAAAAAAATACCCGATTTATTTGACATGTAGGGAAAGTCAGATTGGAACACAAAGAATCCTTTTGAAAAAACCCTTTTGAAAATGGAGGATTTATTAGGAGAATAAAAGAGAGAAATATATTTCACTTAAAATATGAAGAGTTTCCAGTCTGAAAGTATCCTGTCTGTGAGCTTCAGAAGGCTTTCTCTAAACAGTATGATATCTGAAACATAATCAAGGGTATACCAAACCTTTCGAGGACAAATAATTGTGCCAATACCCCAAATATGCTCCATATGTCGATTTTTTGTTTTTTCCCCACATGAATATCTCTCTAAAATTGGCATTTGAACAGAAAGATGAAAAGCTACTCAGAGTATGTTGGGATGGCAATGAAAATAAATAAGTCTATGCTAAATAGGAGCACAAGCAGAGGAATAACCAAATGTAAACATGCTTGTACCAAAGACAGAAACCAAGACTGTAATAAAAGCACCAGGAATATTGCAGGCAGTACTCAGAGTGCCAGGAGCTCACATTGTGTTCCAGGGTTTTTAAGCCTCAGTCAAGGTTTAACTGGAGTTCAAAGCAAAATTAGTTAAGGACTGTATATTTGAAGACTGGATGTAAATCACAAAAAAAAAAAAAAAAAAAAAAAGGAAATCTCCCTCTCTAGCTAAAATTTGAAGCTAATGTCACTGACCTGATGACATCTAAAATTTAGGAATCTCTCAACATTATTCTGCCACTCCCTTTTACACACTTTTTCTGTGTCTTGCCCTGAGTTTTGGATCAAATGACTCAAACTTTTTCAAAACAAATGGACTCAGGTACCTAAGACAGAACATGGGTAAACTGTTACCACTTTCATACTCTAATTTCTTTCTGCACTATATCTTGTAATTTGTCTCAGGAAACATGCTGCAAATCTCCACACCATTTGATTTCAGAGTTTCCCAGTTCTCTACAGCCCTGTTTCTACCCTTTTGAGTGAGCCTTGTCACAGGCTAATCAAGATCCAGATAGTAGGTGTTCCTCTTCCTAAATTTCCTGTAAGTTGTCAGTCTAAATGAGAAATTCCCAGAGTAAATTCAACACAAATCTATGGGAACTAGGCTTGAAAAATGCATCTGCTTTCTGAGGTTAATTTATTTATAAAACAAGGTCTGAGAAGGTTCTTACCTTAGAACCCCTACCAAGAAAATCTAATATTTAATACCCTCTCTAACTTATGTTTGTTTTACATCAAACAGGCTTTGGATGAAAGAGGGAAACAATTTACAGACCAGTCACGGGAGTCTGTTCTGCTGCAGACTGATATTTTTCTTGTTCTTCTTTCCCTGAAATAGTGTGCTGTTGGTCCTGAACAGAACACATTCAGCAACAAATGCTTACGCTGTGCCCTTTTTGATGGCTGATCAGGTATTTTAACCTACACTGGGCACTCGGCTAGGGTTGGGGGACAGCTACAGGTTTCTGGATGGCCACACTACCTGTAATAAAAGTCAGACCCTTTGATTATGTGAGGATTGAAGCTCTGAGCTACAAGTTACTGAAGGTTCCTAAATGTTTGAGAATCACCTCTGGACCAGTAAGACTCTGAGCAAGAAATGTTTGGATGCTTAGACACAATAGACATAAAATACCACTGTTTCATTTATTCTTGCACTTTACCCTTAGTTCATTTTTGGTCTGCATCAGATGCAGAACATAATGTCAGTTAGATGATTTGTTTGGTCTTTCAAGTAGTGTGATACAACACAAGCAAAGGTAACAACACAGTTCTCCAACTGTTAGTTCTCAAACTAACTCATGGATAGGAGATGGTAGACTCTTCTCATTCCTGTGCTCTCCCAGTGAGGCTGGATTGTCATAAAGCTGTCATAAAAGCTTCATTGTGTTTGTCTTGTTACCTTTCATAGCTGTTTGGTCAGCAGCTGGAGATACACACAGATTTAGCTTAGGGATGCTCTTGGGTAACTTGCAAGCCATAGTCATCACTGCGCTGGCTAAAATATGCAGCTGGTGGCAGCACCATCACCAAACACGAGTTCACAGAATATCTCCAGTTACTTTTATAGTCCATTTATAGGCTTGAACCCTAAAGGGCATAACTTTCAGACATGTGTGCCCTATGCTAACACCAGGTGTGATTCAAACTGTACATAACTGCAACAGCAAGGCTGCTAAGAACCCCTGTCATGGGTTTCTGTAGCTGAATTTTAGTAGAAGGGGGGGTTTCCAGGATGGTTTCTGTTAGAAGCTGCTAGAAGCTTCTCCTGTCCCG